>WOFM01000120.1:13255-226261 GCA_011428145.1 Ericerus pela
GAAAAACGATGCAGTTGACGTGTTTATCAACAGACAATTAATACTTAAATTAATATATTTATATTTTCCTACAGAATCACAACTTTACTCAGACACGAGCAACATAGCAACAACCAAAGAAACAAAGTGTTCCAGATTAGAAAATAAAGAAACGGACCTGTGATACCAGACCTTCCAAAACACGAAGGCAGATCTCATTATTATATACCTAGCAAATAAGCATTACTTCCAGTCAATCAAAGAAACAATGTGATAATGTATGTTCCTATACCATGGTACAAACTTATATATAAATCATACTTGTTAAATATTATCGGTTTTTTTTTTTTTTTTTTTTTTTTTTTTTCACTTTACCATATAAGTCATTGTTACATGTTATTGTTCCTCAAATGTAATAAATAATAATATTTTAAAAATATCTCTTTATTTTGTGTTATATTGGCAAACAGGCAAACTTCTTTCAAACCAGACAATTCACTAAAAAACATAATAAACACACAATGATAACAGACAAAAATTACAAACAAAATTAACAAACCACAATCCCACAGTGACTTATACACGGAAGGTAGACTGGGAAAGACTTAGACTTCCTCCCCCCCCCAAGTATCGTGAACGACGGAGTCGTACACGATACGATAACGATATTGCTTAACAATATCGTTATCTCACTGACGTCACAAACCACATCAATGATGTCAGTAGAACAGACCAATCACAAACATTATCCAGTTACACACACAGACAAGACAAAAAGTTCGTTAGAGAGAATGACGAACGACGTCATATGGTAAATGGCGACGAGTGCGAACACAACCACGCTCTTTATTATTGTTGATATGAAATCCCACCTCATCTCATTCTTCATCATCATCATCACAACATTCTATATATATATGTCATACGTACAGTCTAGTCACGAAGTGTTTCCCCTACTACTTTCGATCGCATATCGCTGTTGCTTCACCATTTACTTTTTCGTTTGTAAAATATATTTTAGTTGCGAAATAAACCTCTTAAAAGTCTAAAGTCTCAAGTTCTTTCGATCGTCGTTCTGCATACCTCACATCATGGTAGCCATCGCTACGGTAGAACTTTGAGGAGAGACTTAGAAAATTTAAATTAATGAAATAATTATTTTTTTGAAATTTAATTTACTGCTGTGCGTAAAATTTTTTATGTTTTTTATTAAGTAATACACGAAAAGTTATCGTGTTTTTCGAGAAAGTATCTCGAATTTTAATTTATTTTGAAAAAATCAAAATTTAAATTTGAAGAATAGCTGAAGTTCCGGACTCAAATAACGGCCAATACTGGAAGTCATCGAACGCCAAATCCAGAGGGACCGCCAACGAGATCAAGAGAACAGCCAAAGGAAACCTGCTCCCGTCGTCGAGGACTCACCGTAGATCCAACATCGAAGACCCAACTTTTTCGGACAACCCACAACAAAATTAAGGCAGGAAGTACCAAGGTCAACAGCATAGAAAACATAAATCGTTCGCAAGCACAGCAGAAATTATAAGGTGAAACCATTGTAAAGGTAATATTTGATGAAATTAATTATTTTTCGTATTCTGTAATTGTATTTGAAGAGAGGCAAAAATAAGTAAATATAGTTAAAAATCATATGTCCCAAATTATAAACGTGTCTGAGTGTAAAATAGGAGAATATAATATTAAAAAGGAAGATTTAGAAGAATTGGTAAAAAAGTTTGAAGGAGAGAAAGTAGTTGATCTAAAAATCGAAATTTGTAATTTACCACATGTAAAATACTATACAGGTGAAATAATATTGGAATCTTTTGTAATAGACATATCGGGTAGAATAGAGGAAATCAGTACTCTAAAATATATCGTGATTTCAGAATCTTCAGTAAATTATTTTTCGAACAGAATTTACAGTTCTGCTAAATCGAAAGAAAAATTTATGAACAGATTCTTTAATTGAATAAATTTAGAAAACTGGATAAAAAAGAAAATCGTGAAGAAAAAAGTTTGATAGAAAAATTAGAAAAAAAATTAATCGAAAATAAAAAATACACACCTGTTTGTAATAAAGAAAATAATTTGTTAGGTTTTGATAAAATAGAAGAAGAAATGGCATCCCCGAACGAAATTAAACCCATTCAAGCCCCACTCGGAAAAGTTTTTAATGGCAAATACTATTTAGATTGGCGTAGAATGATCATATCTGCCATCCGAGGTGCGGGATATTATGACATCTTTGGGGAACATGAGTTTTTACAGCCATATATAAATAATATTGATGATTTAAATTTTCGGCCAGATAAAAATATGATCAACTACTGTAAAATGCAGGATAACGCCAAAGCGTTTGTTTTAGAAAGAGTATCCAACGACATAACAAAACAAATACGAGATTGCAATACTGCAATTCTAACGCTTAAGAAATTGGATAATATTTATGGGACTAAAACTTCTGTTACAGCCAACATGGCAAAAGCAAAATGGTTGGAATTTAGATTTCAGCCAGGTGGCAATATGAAGGGTTTCTTAAAAAAATGGGATGAACTCATAACAGATGTGAGAGACAGCGGCAAAGAGGTTACAGAAGCCGAGGAACTAGAAAATTTACAATTGGC
The DNA here is from genome assembly GCA_011428145.1 of Ericerus pela. Taxonomy (NCBI): domain Eukaryota; kingdom Metazoa; phylum Arthropoda; class Insecta; order Hemiptera; family Coccidae; genus Ericerus; species Ericerus pela. The sequence continues at coordinate 15,862 of WOFM01000120.1, forward strand.
ATTATGCTATGAACAACAGATAGCTAAAATACAATACAAAATGGGACATACAGGAATTAGAACTAAACCAACCCGAAAATTAGAATTAACATCGTCGGATATCATGGGTCCATTCACGCCCTCTGTGGCTAATCAAAAATATATCCTAACCTTCATAGACCATTTTTCCAAATATACATTTGTAATGCCCATAACCAATAAAAATCAGGTAACAAACGAATTTAAAAATATTATAATGTCCATGAAAAATAAATTTCCGGAACACCCCATAGGGACAATAAGATGCGATAACGCAAAAGAGTATACAGATACAAAAATAATAAATTATTGTAGAGAAATAGGCATAACAATGGATTATGTAGTTCCATATTCTCCTGAATTGAATGGTGTTGCTGAAAGGCAAAATCAAACATTAATGAGGAGAGTAAGGGCCATGTTAATTGATGCTAATCTCGATATAAAATACTGGTCTTATGCTGTTGTAACAGCAGCTTACTTAATCAATAGATCCCCAACCAAAGCGAATGAAGGATACAAAACACCATACGAATTATTTTACGGAAAAAAACCAAATCTAAAAAATCTAAAAGTATTCGGTGCATTAACATACAGACATATACCCATGGAGGTAAGGAAACAAAATGCCACAAAAGCAAAATCCAAATCAAAAGACAAAATCGACCCAAAATTGGCGCATAGAGCTGAAAAGAGCATATTAATGGGCTACACGAACACAGGGTATTGTTTAGGAGATCCATATAATTCAAAATCACATATATCATGCGACGTTAAAGTAGATGAAACCCAAAATATAAAATCACTCTCAATCAATAAAAAACCTCTTACAATAAAATCAGCAGACTATGAGTATGATTTGGGGATAATAAATCCTGTAGTTATGAATGTCAGAATGAAATATAATAAGGCCTACATAGAAGATAATATACCAAAATCATTCTCTGAAATTGAAACTAATCCTTTTAGAGAAGAATGGATAAAGGCCATTAATGACGAATTTGGTTCTCTCGATGATTTAAAAGTATGGAAAGTGGTAGATTATGATCGCCAAAAATTAATAGATACGAGGTGGATATTTACAATAAAATTTGACGAATTCGGGAACCCAAAACCTAAAGCCAGACTTGTAGCACGTGGCTTTAAGGATCGGACAGAATATGGCATTGCAGAAACACATGGACCTGTAGCATCCATAGGAACAATAAGGCTATTATTATCAATAGTAAATAAGGAAAAACTAATAATGATACAATACGACGTAAAAACTGCCTACCTAAACTCACCCATTATAAAACCAATTTTTGTTAAAAGGCCAGAAGGAATTAATATAAATAAAAATCAAGTACTAGAACTTCAGAAATCAATTTACGGCCTAAAAACTTCTAGCAAATCGTGGTACGACTTATTGGACATGAAAGTAAAAGAAATGGGATTTGAAAAAACAAAAAGTGATAGATGCTTATATATTATGAAAAATGAAAATGAAAAAACATATTTTTTGAGTTATGTAGACGACATTTTAATAGCATCAAATTCACAATCTGCCATTACGAAAATAAACGAAGAACTCCAAAAAGATTTTACAATCACAATTACGAATAATCCAAAATTTTTTGTAGGTTTAGAAATAATGAGAGACATTGAAAATAACACAATAACAATTTCCCAGTACAAACATATAGAAAAAATGATCAAAAAATTTGGAATCTCTGAACTCAAAAACACAAATACACCCATGGAGACGGGACTAAAAATTGATAAAATACAAAATGGCAGAGATGACACGAAGTATAGATCCATGATAGGGGGACTACTTTATTTAGCGAGACTGACAAGACCGGACATATTATTCCCAGTAAATTTTTTTTCCCATTTTCAGAACAGTTCAAATGATACTTTAAAAAATTATGTAAAAAGAATATTCAGATACGTCAACACAACCAAAAATTATAATCTAAAATTTACATCAAAGGGGGATGGAATTCAGGCATATATTGATGCATCTTATGCACCCCAGGTTGACGATAAAAATATAGAAATAAATAATTTAGATAAAGGGAAGTCAATAACTGGATTTATGCTATTCGCCTATGGAGACTTGGTGGAGTGGAATTGTTGTAAACAGACTATTCACGCATCATCGAGTACCGCGGCTGAAATAATTGCAGTTTTTGACACCCTTGATACTATAAAAGTGATGCAACATTTAAATTTCGAAATTTTTGGAGAAAAATTAATGGTGGATATTATGGAAGACAATATCTCGACGCAAAAAATATGTTCCGGGGGAAGTCAGAGAAAGTCACGAGCCCTAATGATCAAGTGCTACTCCATTTTGGAAGCCTATGAAGACAAAATAATATTTTTTAGAACAGTCACATCTGAGGATCAATTAGCAGATATCCTAACAAAATCATTAGATCGGTCAAAATTCGAAAACATAATTGTGAAAATATTAAACGAAACGAATATATACACATAATAAGAAATTCAAGTCAAAATTAATATAAGTCCATAAATTCATTTTCTCCCATTTCAATTACAAGTCGTAAAATGTTCGAAAATAAGTCGTAACACGAAAATATTTGCAGAAAAATTAACCTTCAATTATTGTCAAAAAGAATACCTAATAACACCATTTACTAGAAAATACATGCTAAAGATAAATCGAAGGTTTCTCGAATATTATAACAAAGAAAAAATTTGGAAAATCGAGCAAGAAAAAACCCTACAAATCGTATAATAAAAACCCTATACACTTTCCAACAAGCGTGAGAAAAATACACGAAATATTCCCACACGCATGTATGAAAAGAAACTCTTCAACAATAAATACAATAAGAGATAAAAACCCATTACATGACCGCAAATTAAGATAAACCGAAAACGTTGCCTTATCTGAGAACATATTAAACGCCACTTCGAATACAATACAACGTACGAAAGATAATATACGATGCAACAAATATTATTCTGCAATCTTGTTCATGTTACTTTTAAGATAAAATACGCAATGTATGCTCGAATTCATTGAACCCGCAAATGGAAAAACCTTTTATCATATTTATTCTATCACCTTCTTTTATTTTTTTTATTCATTCGTATATATGTTCGTGAATATTTTTCCTTTTTGAATTTTTTTTGTCGACTCGAATTATACGAGCGGAAATATAAATGTTAGTCGATATACTTTAATAATTATGCATGTTACCATTTTTTAATTTTTTAATTTTTATTTTTTTATTTACATACATATACCATATAATATTTACGTACACGATAGTGTTCATTATTGCATGCATGTTACCATATTCTATATATTTATTTATTTTATACTAATTTATTTTAACCAATTTTATTTTGAAGCACAGCGCAATAAATTTTTTTTAGGAACCCAAGTTACCAAAAATAATAAACAAACAATTTTAATATTTTTCGAAATTTTTATTATGCATATATTTTTTGTACTTGTATTTTTTTTGTACTTAATATTTTTTTTGAATAATAATTATTAATTCGATTTCAGGAAACACGATGAAGAAATTATTCGGTAAAATTTCAGGGGGGTGTTGATACGAAATCCCACCTCATCCATTCTTCATCATCATCATCACAACATTCTATATATATATGTCATACGTACAGTCTAGTCACGAAGTGTTTCCCCTACTACTTTCGATCGCATATCGCTGTTGCTTCACCATTTACTTTTTCGTTTGTAAAATATATTTTAGTTGCGAAATAAACCTCTTAAAAGTCTAAAGTCTCAAGTTCTTTCGATCCTCGTTCTGCATACCTCACATCAATTATTGATCTCACTACAGCTCATTCGTTCGTTTCCGTTATCGTTCGTTCGTTACTCTAAATATGCACTTTACTTAAATTATGTAACTTCTTAAATAAACACTCGCTTCTTGGACGGAACTTCGCTTAAATCTTCTTTTCTTGTTTCATCTCTGGTCCTCATCCTCAATAACATGTATAGAGGTTGAGGACCGGAGTTGTAACAAGAAATAAAGATTTGAGTGAAGTTACGTCCAAGAAGCGAATGTTTATTTCATAAGTTACATAATTTAAGCAAAGTACATTTTTAGAGTAATGAACAAACGGTAACGGAAATGAACGAGTGAGTGGCGGAAGTGGTATATCAGTGTAGCCGCGAATAGATATAAATAAATGTATTCGATATGTGATCGTGTGTTCGTAGGAGTGAGAGGGGAGAAGGATTGGTGGTCTCAACACCCCCCTACAATCTTTTGAACCGATCACGACTGCGGGTGTTACAAAAGTGTTTCAAAATATGTGTTTATTACATTTAATTAAGTTAAAAAAAATTACAAAAATATAAATTTTAAAAATTTAAGACGTGTATATATAAAATGGTAACTGATTAGGACGTTTATGGTAAGTATATTGATTAATAAATATGAATAAAATATAATAAATATGGTAACATGCAAAATAATTTATATAAGGTAACGAGACAAATAACATGCAAAATGAGATAAATATAAATAAATTATTTTTTGTGATGTTTCAGACAAAATTTTGGTAATGGAGTTGACTTTTTATGGATCACAATTTGGGGATTCTAGGATTTTATGTGTAAGTGAGATATGCTGCTTACTGGATAAGGCTTTTGTGAGTAAGTCAGCTAATTGATCTTCAGTAGCTATTTGTTTGAATATGAAAATTTTGTCATTATAGGCTTGAGCAAGTCCATAACATTTGATCATGAGAGCTCGAAGACGTTTTTGACCTCCTCCAGAGATGACATGAATAACAGAGATATTGTCTTCGTAGACAATTACTGGAGTGTCAATTGAGAAAAATTCACGATTGAGGAGCCAAGCAAGTTCTATATCCTCGAAAGAATCGTGAAGAGCTATTAATTCAGCTGCTGTTGATGAAGAAGCATGAATATTTTGGCGATGAACGCCCCAATTTATCAGGTCACCATACATGGTAATAAGGTAACCAGTTATTGATTTTCCTTTTTCTAGTTCAGACATGTTTATAGGTTGATCATCAATGTCGGGGGCATAAGATGCATCGACATAGGCTGATATGCCTTCGGAGTTAGATCTGTAGACAATTGCAAGATCGATCGTGGATTTCAAGTACCGGATGATGCGCCGTACATAATTCTTTTTAGTATCATCGGAACAATTTTGGAATCTTGACAGGTAATTGACTGAGAAAGATATGTCTGGCCTTGTGCCTCTAGATACATATAATAGTGCACCAATCATAGACCTGTATTCTTTGTTGTCTGTGCCTTCAGATTTGCTTAATTTGAGGCCTGTCTCCATAGGCGTTTTGGAAGGATTTGAATCACACATTTTGAATTTCTGGAGAATCTTTTGGATTTGCTGTTTTTGGGTGAGTTTAATTATTTGTGATTCACGATTTCTTTCGATTTCGAAACCTACAAAATGGGTTGGGTTGTTTACAACTTTCATAGTGAAACAAGTTTCAAAATGAGTGGTTATTTCATTAACCCATTCGGGACGATTAGTTGCAAGGAGGATGTCGTCTACGTAAATTATCATGAAGGCAATACCATCTGATTCATCTTTACGTGTATATACGCATCTGTCGATTTTTGACTTTGTAAAATTGGAAGTTTGAAGGTGAGAATCCAGTAACTCAATCCAATTTTTACTAGATGTTTTCAGGCCGTAGATGGATTTTTCAAGTTTAAGTAATTTTGATTTTTCGACATTGCAACCTTGGGGAATATTAAGAAAGATGTCATTTTTAATTTTTGAGTTCAAGTAGGCTGTTTTGACATCGTATTGAACGAGTTGTAGATTCAATAGATTAGTTACGGATAAGATCCACCTAATTAGCCAGAGTTGCACAACAGGTGCATAGGTCTCTGTCATGGTATACTCGGATCTGTCCATAAAGCCTTTGGCAACGACTCTAGCTTTTGGGCACATTACTCCTCTTTCATTGGCTTTGGCCGTGAATATCCATCGTGTGTCAATAGGTTTGACATTATGTGGACGGTCTACAATTTTCCACACATTAAGGTCTGACATGGATTGCAGTTCATCATTGATTGCCTTAAGCCACTCTTTCTTAAAAGGATTCTGGAAAATGTCACTGAAACTTACTGGCATGCAATCTTCTATAAATAGCAAGTCTTCGGATGAGGCTTGTTTAAGTACATTGACCCTATAGATTGCCTCAATTTCCTCTTCTAAGGGTTTTACTTGTAGTTCCTCTGGTTTATTTGTGAAGTCGGCTAATGTTTTCGTCTCATCAAATTTAACATCGCAGGATTTGTAGGATTTCATTTTGATTGGATCTAGTATCTGATAACCTACATTCGAAAAGCCGATCAGAATAGTTTTAAGGGCTCGGGGTAAGAATTTTGGGTCGAGATGCTCCTCTTCGTTCTTCTTGGCTTTGACTGCTGATTGCTGTCTTTGTTCTATAGGAACGTGTTTATATGCAATAGCACCAAAGACTCGAAGGTGGGAAATATCGGGTTTAGTTCCGTATAATTTTTCATAAGGGGTCATGTTTCCTAAATTGACGCGGGTCGGACTTCTATTAATTATATGGGCGGCGGCTAATACAATTGTTGACCATAATTTAAAATCAATTTTTGCGTCATATAATATGGCTCTAACTCTTTCGAGCAGGGTTCTGTTTTGCCTTTCGGCTATTGCATTTAATTCGGGGGTGTACGCCACGCCATCATCTAATGTGATTCCTTTTTCGGAGCAAAATTGTGTCATTTTGGAGTCGGAGTATTCTTTAGCTTGATCAGTTCTTAATACTGAGATAGGATCATTGGGGAATTTTGTGTTGAAAGATAAATAATACTCTTTAAATTTATCGAAAGCCTGGGATTTTCTTAATATTGGGAAGGCAAGAGTATATTTCGAATAATGATCAATAAAGGTTATAATGAATTTTTCTCCTTTATATGCCTCTTGAAAGGGTCCCATGATGTCTGATGAGACTACTTCCATTCTTCTCGTTGGTCGAGTCCTCACGCCATGGTGACCAAGTCGGGTGGATTTTGCCTTTATACAGATTTCACAAGTGGCAAAGTCATCGTCCTTAAATACCAAATTTTGGGGCATACCTACAACTACTTTTGATAATGCTTTTAGGCTTTTGCCACTTAGATGACCTAATCTTCTATGCCAAAGAGTTTTAGTTTTGTTTATATTTTTCTTATGCTTTCTATTTATTCCGACACTCTCTCCGTTTAATTCGTCCTCAGATTGGGAATAAATCTCCTGAGTGACTGTATCCACTTCAGTATCTTGAAAATTTTGGGGGTGGTCAATGTTTTCCTGCTCTCTTTGTGGATTGCTTGTTTCAGCCTCATTCAGTTCTTCAAAATTTTGTTGAGGATCATCTATATGATCTTCCTGTTCTGCAGACGTACTAGGTACAGGCATACACACAAGCTCCTGATAGACCTTATTTTCTTCATCTTCATCAACTATTTCGTAATCAATGTAGTACATAGAACCTCTCTTTGGAGCGGTTATAGTAATTTCACCAGTATTTTTATTTATGATGTCTGCGTGATCCGTGTCCGTTATGATTTTGAAAATGCCAGACTCCATGATTTTAGCACCTGACCAAATATCAAGGCTTAAATCAGGATCATAATATACCTCTTTTAGGTGAATAGTGGAAAACTCTGCGTTGGAATTGCAGACATTAACATACATTGATCCTACATGTGTGGGGTTTACGAATACACCTTTTTTGGCACAAAGTGCTCTACGAGAATTGTCAACTTTGCGTATATTTCTTAATTTTGAAATATCATTGACCATATGGTCATCTGCTCCATTGTCTAGTAACATCGTGTGGAGTTGGTTTTTTTGGGGGGGGGCGGATTTTGATACTGTAGGGGGTTTAGGCCATTGAAATTCGTCTTCGATGTCATCAAAACTTAAATGATTAAGATTTGAATGTAACATCATAGAATATTTGACACGAAAATTGGATTTATCTTCTGACTTTTTTTGGGAGTTCGTGTTATTTGAAGTTTGGGGTTTCGAGCTACTGTTCTGATTCTGGGTTTGTGGAGTATTACTTGCATTAGATGTCTCATTAGGGCATGTCCTTGACATGTGTCCTTTTTTATTACATCTAAAGCATGTAATATCCATTTGGGACACATTATCTTTGGAAGGATAATTATTTTGTTTGTTTTGGTTATTTCTGTGATCGTTTAGATAACTCGTTGTATTATAATTTGGTTTAGAGGGATTTGAGTTATTATTATTATTACGAAAGTTTCTAAAATTTCTTTTATTATTATTATTCATCGGTTGATAGGATGATTTGGGCTGATCAAACCCGGGAAAAGTTTTGTTGGAATATTCAATTCGATCACATTTTTCTAATATCATTTTTGTAAGTCTGACAGTAGTTTGTTTTTCTACTTCTAATTGGCGGAATTCTGAGAAAACAGTATCAAATTTTTCGGGCAATGACATCATTAATTGATCAATTTCATCGGCTTCCGATAGGGGGTAATTAGCATCACGTAGTTCTTCCACGATGGATGAAAAATATTCCAAGAATTTACGGATGGTACCTCTCCTTGGATCGAAGCGAAGGGACTGAAATTTTGCCTTTAATACCATGATGTTAGTAGCAGTTTGATTTCTATATCGAGCATCCAAGATTTCAAAAATTTGAGAAACTACATCACAAGTTTTGACATGATGAAGGATTCTTTTGTCAAGTCTTTCGAATATGTGGGCTTTGGCCCGTTCCTGAGTTTGAAAGAATTTAAGCCATTTAGATGTTAGGCGTTCCTCAGATGTTGTATAAATATAACTAGTTTCTCGAGCAGTAGGAAAAATTGTGGAATGGCAGCCTTTACCTATAAGGGTGCTGATGACGGTTGCACGCCATCCCTCATAGCCATTTCCACGGAAGACGTTTGAGATCCTATCATTATTTTCAGTGTTCATAATTAATGAATTGACTGAACTTAAAAAAAATTAAAAAAAAATAAAAAAAATATAAAAACGGATGTCAATCCCCAGCAAATGCCGCAAGACTAGGATATCCGTACCTGTGTTAACCAAACAATTTGAAAATATAACGATAGTATTTAAGTTGTCCTTGTGTGTGTCTCGAGTAGGTCCACTGCGGGCAAGAGATCACACACGTTAAAGTTGAGACTGGACGCTTCCCAATAAAAAAAATAAAAATAAAATAACAAGACTTTTTAACCCAAAAATAATTCGTATAAGAATTCAATATTCTATATGATGATTAATTAAAATCAATAATAAAAAAAATGAAAGTGTGAGGGTGAATATGAAATTAGCTACTTTCTGATCGAGGGAATTAGAAAGGAATAAAATTATTGATAACAGGGGAAATTTTGTTTGAAATAGTATACCCACAAAAATAATTCGAAATAAAAATTGAAAGGAGAAAAAGAAATTGTAGATGATTTAAAAAAAATTTAAATTTCACCAAGTATTATGCAAAATTAATTCTACTGGTAACACGAAAGAATAAAAAAAAATTCACAGTAGAAAAAGGTGAATGAGAAAAAAAAAATTGAAATATGTATAATATTTTCGAATAAATAATTAAAGTTGCACGAGAGAAAAAGAGTAAAGTGAGAGAAAAAAAATAATTTAATTTAATTTAAGTGTTCGTATAAGAAAAAAAAAAATTCAAAAAAAATCGTAAAGTATTTTCGACAAAATTGTGCAACGGCAAAAATTTTCAAGTTGCAACAAAATGGTGGTTTGAAACTGAAAAACCGCGCCAACGTATTTATTGAATGGGCGAAGATAAGCGTTCGTAGGTTCGTTGCACTTAACAAAAGGTTAATGTACAAGTTCGAACGAATGAACGAAACGAGCCGTGCATACGTCACGAGTTGTACACTCCAAGACAAAAGTGGCTGCAAAAATTTGCACACAACTTGCCAAAATTTGTACTTAGAAAATTTTTGAAAAGGCCAAAATTATTTGAAATTAACGATATTTTCAAATATACAGGTTAAATTTTGAATCGAAAGAGTTAAGTTACACGAAAAACACGAAAAAGAACACGAAAAATATACGAAAAATACGAAAAATTACGAAAAATATGTTTTTTATTACCTTTTTTTCAGCAGAAAATTTTCAAGTTATACCTTTTTAATCGTTGATTTTTTGTTTTCAGGTTCGTTTTCTGGATTTAATGAAGGTGGTGCTCTGGAACTGCCGTTTGAATTGCGCTTCGGTTGTTTTGAACGTACTTCGATGAGAATTTGAGTTAAGTTTTTTGAGTTTTAAAGATGATACCAAAAATGAAGTTGAATTGTGACGATGAATACCAATTTGATGTTGTTGAATTGAAGCTTTTACGTTGGTTTCAGATCAATTTGTGACTGCTCAAGGCAATTTATTTCCAATTGATGACTTCGACGAATTAGTTCATACACAAGCAGGGCAGATACTAATGAATTTACTAGTTTTCGGGCAACACAAGCAGGGTTCCCAAACAACTTAGCAATCGGCGAGTCCTGGAATTTTTCGATACACTTGGCTGGATTATACACAAACGGGGCAAATCCTTTTCAGCAAACGACGAAACTCATTGAACGTTTACAGCATTCAAGGTGGAATTAAATTTTTCGAGAACAAAATTTTATGACTCGAGAAAAAAAAATGGTAGGTTGGAACTAAGTTACCCAACACAAAATAAAATTACGAAAAATATTAAGAACACAATTATTCACGAAAATTTTAAAAGTTTGACTTAAACACAAAAAGAAAAATTCACAATATATAAAAATTTTAAATTATTATTTTTTTAAAATCTGTTACAGGTACAAGGATTGTTACCGAGCGATGCTACCATATAGAGGTTGAGGACCGGAGTTGTAACAAGAAATAAAGATTTGAGTGAAGTTACGTCCAAGAAGCGAATGTTTATTTCATAAGTTACATAATTTAAGCAAAGTACATTTTTAGAGTAATGAACGAACGGTAAAGGAAATGAACGAGTGAGCGGCGGAAGTGGTATATCAGTGTAGCCGCGAATAGATATAAATAAATGTATTCGATATGTGATCGTGTGTTCGTAGGAGTGAGAGGGGAGAAGGATTGGTGGTCTCAACAACATGTAAATAAATATCGATCTGGTTTATAAAAATTCGATCTATAAAAAATCTATATTTTTCGATGTTAAATGGAAAATGCATGTAAACCAATATCGATATTTTATCGATGTGTGGAAAAAATAGGAAAATAAAGAAACATCGAATTCGAAAACAGATCCCATATAGAAAATAAAAATGTTATCACATTAAAAAAAAGTATCGTATAGATAATATGGATATTGATTTCCTTAGAGGTCTTGACTACATTAATTTGCTGACAATGAAAATGCGATGAAACCAAGAGAACCAACAATCTTGTTATCTTAAGTTGCAGAGTTCATGAAAATATTAACCGTCAAGTAATATGTTCAGTTAGTATTAGTACCTCGTATCGTGACTAGTATTCGTGAATTTATCGCGTTATTTATTGTTTGACTCGTTTAAATTGAACTGTGTGTTACATTCGCCGTATCATTCTTCTTAAACCATCGTATTTGTTATAATTATTCACATTTAATTATAGCGCTGTAGTAGGAAACTTTCCAAATTAACTATTTTCTTTAATCGAGTGTTGTTGAGTTCACCTAAAACTGTTTACGTTTCGTCTGATTATCTCTTCGTTTTAAATTTTCCCCAATTCATTTTCAATTTATTATGTTCGTTGAAATTTGATGGTTTCAATGTTTTTTTAATCATGTGTAATTCTTTTCTAATAATTTCTGCTTTACCACAAATTACTCATTTATGTAATAGTTATTCCATGTGCTATAATTTCTGACTGTGTCTGTGTGCACTGCGCACTTACATTAATTTAATTTTATTCATTGATAATGTCATTGGCTTTTATCATTTTGTACGATTGGATATATATATATATTAATGATTATCAATCTTCTATTTACTTTTGGATGTAGTATTTCAGAATTGAAATTCACTGACCTATAAACTAATTTTTGATTCCATTATTCATTGTGTTTATTTACGAATTTATGAACGTAGTGTAACGTATTTGTTTCTTCAGTTTAATGTCATTGTTTTTTTTGTTTTTTTTATCATAGATTCATTTATTTTGTTTTAGAATGGAAATACTTATACTTGACATTCTTTTATGGATTTAAAGCAATTTTTGAAAAATAACAACAAATTGTTGGATAAATTCAGTATGGATTTAATGTTTGAAGCTTACTTGACCCACGAGTCCACTAGTCAACCTGAGCCAGATGATATTCCTCAAACCAAAGATCCTGTTTGGATACTTGGTAAAAAATATAATGCTTTGAAAGGTATGGTTTTATATTCAAACAATATTCACCAGCGTTATTTCCACATTATTTATTGATAAATTTTTGTTGTTTGATGTTTTCAGAACTTGAAGAAATTCGAAAAGATATCAGATCTCGTTTGTGGTTCTCGTATAGAAAAGGGTTTGTTTCTATCGGTGATACTGGAATTACTAGCGATAAAGGATGGGGGTGCATGCCACGCTGTGGACAAATGGTTATAGCCCAAGCTTTGCTTTTTCTACATCTAGGTGATAATCTAAACTTTATTTAAAGAAATATTGGTGAAAAATTGAGTGTTACTTGTGATTAATAATTCGTTATTACGAGTTTGGTACAATATATTTAAACCTATGAACTATACAATGTTTAATTATTGATTTTTATTATCATCTTAAATTATTATTTGCAGGACGTGAATGGAGATGGACACCAATGACTAAAGACAGATTATATTTAAGAATCGTGCGCATGTTCGAAGATTTGAAATGTGTTCCCTATTCGATTCACCAAATAGCGCTTACTGGTGTCTCGGAAGGCAAGCAAGTTGGTGAATGGTTCGGACCTAATACAGTCGCCCAAGTACTAAAGTAAGTTAATCTCGAACTATTACCTTAGAGCATATCCTGCTCAAGCTTTAATTTCAACTTTGGTTTACATGGTAGAAAGTTAGCAGTCTATGATGGATGGAATTCTGTGGTGTTACACGTAGCCTTAGATAATTTACTAGTTACCAACGAAGTCAGTAAGTAATCCTATTTTTATATTTTATGTATTTTATATGTTGATTTCTTTTATTATCGCCGTTTTAACTCCTTATTACATAATCTGTTCAACCAGAACGGCTGTGTCTTCAAACATCAAGAAGTGATGGTGATTTATCAAAAGACAACTTGATGGATAGATCTCAGTTGTCTAAAAATACTTTTTGGAAGCCACTTATACTTATCATACCGTTAAGACTTGGAATATCTGATATTAATCCAATTTATCTGACCGCTTTCAAGGTAATTTTGCGATAGGATTTATTATTGTTTTACAAACGTTTATAATTGCTGCAATGTGGGTAATATTTCTGACTTGTAGGCATGCTTTACTTTTCAACAATCTCTTGGAATTATTGGTGGTAAACCGAATCACGCTTTGTACTTTATTGGATGCGTTGGTAAGCATTTCATCGCATGAACTTTTTCGTTAATTTGACTAAAATTATGACCCAACGGTTTTTCATCTACATCTGTAGGAAACGACGTTATATTTCTGGATCCTCACACTACCCAGTCATCGGGTGGTGTTAATAACAAAGAAAACGATCAAGAACGCAAAGTTGATAATTCTTATCATTGCCAATTCGCGAGTCGATTGCATATTTTGCAGATGGATCCATCCGTAGCTGTGGTAATGATAATCATCGTTATGTTTCTTTATTCGTTCGCATTTTCATTGGTCTCTTGTGAAACTCTTCCCATTTTCTTACAGTGTTTCCTGTGTCGGTCGGAATCGGAATTCGATTCGCTTTGTGACCTACTGAAAGAAAATCTTTTAAGCACGGGAAAACAGCCATTATTTGAAATTTGTAAAGAGAGAAGTGACCACTGGCGTACCACTGATCATCATGAATTGAAGGCGGAGTCGTCGAATTCGTTACTTTCTTTCAATAGTAAGGGACCCAAATTTTATTTTTATTTTTTTGTAACTTAATTAATCATTTTTACTAACACTTTATCTTTTATGTAGTTGTTGATATATCCGGGCAGACGCAAAACGATAATTCGGACGACGATTTCGAATTTTTATGATCGTACCATGTACAATGCTCGTACAGTGTGACGTGTATGTTTCTAAGAATTAATTTAAACAAGTTTTCAGTTTTATAGTGTATTTTATAAAAATTTGTAATGTGTAAGAATTTTTTTAAATCTATATTTTATCTTGAGATGTGATACGTGTAACGCGAATGTTTAGTAATCTCTCAAGTAAAAATATTGTTTGACTTTTATAATATTGTATGTGATTGAAAATATGTCAGATTTTTTTTTTTTAATTTTTTTTTCTAATTATTAGTCACGGTTCAAACTGATTAATCGATGTTGGATTTTCTCCTAGCATATAAATATGTAAAATACCAATGTGTACTTGTAAATTACATGACTTGTTATTTGGTTATGTTGTCTGTAATAACAGTAATAATGATGATGATAATAATAATAATAATAATAAAAACCTCAATACCTATTTGTCCAATTTTTTAATCTGTATATTATTTTTGAGAAGCGAAAATTTGTTAGTCATAGACTTCTTACTATGTCTGCTCATGGAAAAGAGCATGGTGATCATGAGCCTTATTCGAGTTATATAAATTGAAAGATAATGTTAAGTATTTATTTTTAAAATATAATGATTTCGAATGAGAAAATGGAGAGAAAACCTTTCAATAGTAAAATCGCATTAATGAAAAACAAATATTCATCTACCCTGTACGAAAGTTTACAAAAATACAATAAAATTATTTTTAACAAAAATTACGGTCACAGTCTCAATAAAATTAAATAATTATAAAATTTCCTTAAAAGTATAGTTTCATGAATTTAAAATGATGAATCGATGATAGGAAATATTATATGAAATACTTAAAAACGTAAGCGTAAATTAAACCAACAGTGACTAAAATGAAATTGCTTGTACTAGAAATGGTGGACCTGCTCGAATCCTTCTCACTCTTCTGGAATTTAAGTTTTCCCTGACAAATATTGCTGCAGTCTGATTCTTCGCAAATATCACATACGTT
Source organism: Ericerus pela (assembly GCA_011428145.1). Taxonomy (NCBI): domain Eukaryota; kingdom Metazoa; phylum Arthropoda; class Insecta; order Hemiptera; family Coccidae; genus Ericerus; species Ericerus pela. Next base: position 31,052 of record WOFM01000120.1, read on the forward strand.
AGATGTTGGCACTTCGTAGAAAATTCTACTTCGACGTGCTATTATGAACACAAAATAGTTGTTTATAACGGAGTTCATGAACATGAAAATTCTCAATATTGCTATGGGAATTTGAAACGTTGGCCTATCCTAGAAACAAGTTACATACTTTGATCGTAATAATCGTATTGCACAACTGGTACTGGTTTTTGATGAGCAACTTTGTGAGTGCGGAATGCCGAAACAGTCGGACAAATTTCTTCTCTGGAAAGCTATGTAAAGACAAATCGTTTTAATACATTAGGTATTTTATGAAAATGTACTTTTAGTTACTATGTGTTTGAGTCAGGTATCAATGGTGAACGGTAGGTTATTGCAAAATTTGGTTTAACGTTTCTCGGATTTTCAAACTCTGAGTTATTACGCTTTAATATTGATGATCACTAAATGATAGAGAAAGGGGGTTGAATTTAAAAAAATAAATAAAATGAAAGCAATCTGAAACGTAATTTTTGTAAAATTCCTTCTCTTGAACCTGAATTTTACAAAGAAACCTTTACAATCGAAACTCGAAAGGTTTAAGTTTAAACACCAGCAACCATTAGCCTAAGTTAAAACTTGGACAATTTCTCAGGGTGGGACATGGTTTTTGATGAACGAAATACTAAGTCCTATTAAGTTCCAGATTGAGATTGAGTTTTTAATTCCTCGAATTTGATTTAGGCTATAACTATTATAAAAATTTTTCATGTTGAGATTGTGGCCTACCCGCAGTTACGTGAATACCAGCTGCCGTCATATTCTCAAATCAAAATGGCGATATTTTTCTTTTGATCAAGTAGTGACTTCTGAGGGTGATTGATAATTCATGTTTGTAGACCATTAACCAGTGGATTCCAATCACACACACAAACACATAAGACATTAAATAATTTTAAAGAGCTAAGCAATATGGCCTCAATGCCAATAGCCAATAAAAATTTTTTTTGAAGAATCGTCTATTTTGAAAATAATGGGTGTTAAATATCAATACATAAGGAAACATGGTAACTCCTAATCCTTTGAGCATTCTAAAAAGGTCTAATCGCACCTTGCTAGCCAACTTCATGCTCCCTGGTAATACATTTAGAGCTAAATTCAGACCATTTCCCAACAAAAATGTTTGTGACAATTGTTTAAGTATAGTTTAAATATGAACACATCATGAAACATGAACATACCTGATTCTTTGGAGACACTTTTAGAATGTTAGCATTTGGTTGAGAAATTCATTCATAAGCTTTCGCTCACTAAGGCCAGTATTCATAGTTGACACTGAGTGTTCACTAAAATAAGGATTTGATTTTAAACTACAAAGAAGCTGAAAAAAAATAGTTTAGCTGAAAAACGTAGCTTTCTTGTGACAATTACAAAGCTATGATAAAAACTCAATTTTCGGGAAAAATATAGTTTTAAACTAACACTTAGTGAACACTTAGTGTCGACTATGAATCAGGCTTAAGGTTCATCTTTCTTGCACTTAACCTGAAATGTAGAAACTTCATCTACGCATGGTTACTCTTTATCCTTGGGAGAGGCCTAAAAACTTCTAATAGAACTTCACATCTCCTAACATTACATTAGGTGCTAAATTCAGACTATTTTCTAAGATACTTTTGTGACAAATGCTTATACACTGATACACTAGAAAACTGGGCCCCCCATATCAATTCTCGAATATGTATTATAAACAACAAACATAACAGAGGTTAGCTATCTTGTGAAATTCCGCAAAACATTGCTGCTATTTATATTTACTTCTCAAAATTCTCATAACATTTTCAGTCTAAAATCATTCAGTTTAACCATTTACACAAAATTCTAAATTTCTTATATTGATAAGTTGTATAATTACAGAATTTTTTTCTACCCTTGTAAAATACTCTTTTTAACGAAATATAATCCAATGATGCGAATATTTGCAAACATGGTACTCCTAGTAATAAATAATACATTCTTATTTTTCTGTTGGGTAAAGTTTATTTCTAACGTTTGGCTATTTTTCTATTGAAGATTCTTTTAAGTTTTCGAAACTTATTCAGTTTACCCTTGTCATATCCCTACCACAAATAAAAATTGTTTTACGCCATCAATCGCTTATTAGAAGTCGGAGTAGGTGGTATGTTGTTAGATTATTAAAAATATTAAATATCCTCAGCTTCTAGTTTAAAGAAACTGTTGAAATATTTGATTATATATATAGTATTGGACCAGTAACGAAATATGATTTATGATTAGACATGCCGGCGCTACATAGGCAACCAGAGCGTACATTTTGATGTACATTGATTTATGTTTATATGCGCTGGATGTCTTCATCAGATGTATTCTAAATTGGTGAAATCGAGCAAAACGTCGAAAATACGCAGAAGGTAACGCTAGGGTTGCCTACTTTCTAAAAAGTACATTGGTCTTATGTAGCTTTACTGGTCCAGTACTAAATATTCAAAGGTTGAAATCCTTCAGACTTACTGAATCAAAATATAACACCAGAGTGGTTTCTCCATTTTTGGTTTCAACTTTCTTAATCGCATGAGCGTAAGACAGCAATAGGCTTGGTATCGAATCTGTATCCACTGTAAAACCTGATGGTAAATTTACCTCCATGACTGCCATGTTACTATTATTTCCACCTACAAATCTGAAACATTTCAAAATACAATATTATGCAGTGAGAGCTAACAAATTGGAAAAATTAAGGATCGATATAAAGAAATTTTTAATTACACTTAGGCCTAAATAATTATGGTGGGTAATAATCGAAATACGTACGAAGTACAAACTGATAATTGCATGTGATTAGCGGTTGAACTTTTCGTGAGCTGCGGATCAAGATTGAATAAAGGCCACTCTCCAGTAACATTTACATTGTATTGATACGAAACATAAATAACAGCAAAACCGGTACCAAAGGATGAAATACTGATATTCCTGACTGTTCTGTGTACCTTCAGTGTTCATAAAAAATTTACAATAAAATTGTTAAAAATTACTGACAGAAATTTATTGTTATTTACGCAATGCCACAGACCACAATACCACGGAAAGTACCTACCTATGCAATGAATTGCAATAGAAATTAAGTCTAGGGAAAAAAAATTTTTTTTTTTCCAAATTAAAGTTTTATTCTTTTGTATAAATAGGCTACTTATGAGAAGAAAAATCTTTTATGGAAAGATTTAACCATTGTACGTATATACGTAAAGTGTTTCTACTTTGTATTCATGTAGGTATAAATAGAAAGAATGCTGGTGATGCATGCGCTGACTTCGACTGTACATGTTTGTCTACCCTCCTTATTAAACGGTCAGTGATATTAGAGCATAAAATTATTTTAAGAGGAACCAGTTTTGTCTAAAACTTTTTACCCTACTAACAATAAATAACAAGTTAAGGAAACTAAACTGAATTTAATAAAATATATAGGTACGGTACCCAATTTTATTTTTAAATACTTTTTTACTGTAAGTTGTTACAAAAATAATCAACGTTAAAGAAAAATTACTATTTTATAGAAGACTAAGCGATTAGACTGAGGGCTACGTCGCTAATCCAAGTCCAATAATGAAAAATAAGTCCGGAACTTTTAGTGCTTTTTAAAAGTAACACAGACTGATTGTTGTTTTGGATCTGAAGAAAAATTCTCATTTAAAAAACAGTTAATCAAAATCCAAGCCTAGCGTATAAAGTTGTCAAAGTCATTATATATTTCATCATGAGAATAATGAGTGAGAAGTAGCCTAAACAGAAGAAGAAAGATGAAAAAAAGGAAAAAAAAAGAGAAAACCGAAAATGAGAGAGAGAGAGAGATAGAGACGGAGACGGAGACGGAGACTGAGACAGAGAGAAAAAAAGTTTTTTCAATTTCTTTTTTCTCATTTTCGTAGCATTACGGACATTATCTTAAAACCTTATTCTTTTCATTTTATTTCTCTATTTTTTTTTTTTTTTTAAATTACATTTTACCAGTATAAAACTTCAAGTCTGCTGATTTTTCACCTAATCTGTCAAATAAGGTAAAGTACAAAAAAGTTTCAAAAAAATAAAATTTTGCACTCCTCAATAATTCTAAATTTTTTGCTCTTGACCAAGAAAAACCGGCCCTTAATAAAAGCCTTAATATAGTGAATATATGTAACATATACTAATTAATAATGGAATATTATATGTACAAACCTCATATTTCTGGAACGTCATGCTATTCTCTTCGTTGACAGTGAATTTGTGATTAGCATCATCTGTCGTTGCATTCACAATAAGATTCACACGTTTGGGAGACATAATCTCTGACAGTTGAGATAATGCATATAAGCCAATGATGGTGTCCTAGATCCCAATATATATTCATTTATCAAACATTTCATTCAGTACAATAAATAATAATGATAATAATTGTTAAAGTAATGAATTCGTACCTGGGTGGATGCAAAGCCTCCTTGGCTGTTTTGCTGAGTAATCAACCAACTCAAAACTGGAATGGCATCTTCGTACATTCTGCGTTTGATGTAACTGAGTAAAGCATAAGAAGTCATCTCAATATTCACCGAATTGGGTACTTTGGTCCAAGGATTATTTTTATCTACTTCTCTGTCTTTGCGTTTCCAAAATTTCAAATCACCTGCATACAAATGAATGATTGGTCGAATTTGTCGCAAAAATTAAACATTTATAAGTACCTATAGTAAATAATTACTTTTCCATATTTCCAGTTTGGTTCATAGACGCTGACTTGGTTTCTTTGGGAGCCGGGCACCTCCAATAGTTTTTATAGGAGGTTGGGGCTCCCAATAATTTTCTGCATGTAAATAGACTACACATTTACAAATATGTATGTATACAGGGTTATTCAGTTTCACTAGCACCATACAAAATTCTCATTTTGGTGCGTATGACTGTAGGAAACTAGATGAGGAAAAGTCCCACACCTATACACATTAAATCGCACCTCAACAGATACAGCTTTTATTTTAAATAAGCTAGTGGATGAATGAAAAAAACAAAAAAAAAATGGAAGAAAGAAAGGCAAACATTAGTGCAAGAGGGACAAGGATTCCGGCAATGGTGCGAGCTGAAGTATATAAGTGTGATAATACTGTTTTATTAGTAAGATAATGTATTCACACACACCAAATGGGATTTTTGTATGGTGTTAGTGAAACTCAATAACCCTGTATGTGTACACAGTATAATTAAGTGTATACTTTTTTTGCATTAAATAATTACCTATTCACAGAATTGATGAATTATTAATTAGACTAAAACAAAAGGTTTTTAGACTTTGTCTTCAGTAAAGATGAGATAACTATCGATAGTTCTGACTATCATTATTTATCGATAATAACAATAATTATCGATATTTTCGAAGTTTCAGGCTTTTTCGATAAAATTATAAATTTCAAATTAAGAAACGTAAAAAATTATTGTATTTTTTGCAACACCTGTTCATAAACTCTATTTTTATACGTACTTTGACGATGTATAAAGCAGGCAATTTTACAACCATTTAGAACCGATGCATAAAGTACTTACTTTATACATCGCCTTGGGCGCATGCGTCATTTTATTTTATACACTGGTTTTACTACTGCACCTAGCCTACATCGTCATTTTCATTCTATTTTTTTTTTTTTATTTTTTTTGTAAAAGTTTCTCTGCTGCGTAGATTTGAACCTCTGATTTCAAAATAGATTGACCAGCATCATAGCCTCAATGCCATAAGGTTTTATTGGAGAAGTGGAGATGGTTTGCGCTTATCTGTTTCCCATTTGCAAAAAATAATTTTTTTTTTTTTTTAGCTGGAAGTGTAAAAAATAGTGTTTGACACAGGTTTATATAGTAGGTGATTGATACTCATGTGATTTGGATCACTTGCCTTCGGCTCGTGCTACAAAAATCACACTTTGATCAAAATCACCTACTTTATACACTTGTGTCACAAATAACTATTTTAATGCTAGAATTAACATATTTTATATTTTCAATTTAACCGCATCGCATTCTAATGTACAAGTTCAAAAATTTATATTTTGCTGTTCTATTCATTTTAGTTTGTCCAGGGAAATTTTGAGTAAAGGGGTGGGGAGGGGTACTATTGATAGTTATCGATAACAAAGCCAGAAATATTTATAGTAACCAACAAAGATTGAGAAATAGAAATGGAAACAAAATTTTTTGGAAATGGAAATCATATTTTTTTGCGTTGGAAACCAAAATAATGGAAACACCAAAATTCTAAAATAGAAATCAAACTGGAAACAACTAAACAATTAGTTTTAAGACCAATAATGGAAAAACAATAGAAACCGAATGAAAAATCGTATCCATTTACATTTATCATTTGAATAATGTTTAATATAGGGGAAAAATTTTGATATTTTTCGGGGAATATCGAAAAAATACTGATGTTTCTGGAAAAATATCGAACAAATATAGATATATCAATATTTGAATAGGATTTGAAAAATTTTCAATACAAGAAAAAAGTTTTTTCAAATGGAAATGGAAACAAAACCCAAAATGGAAACCGCATGAAAAATTTTTGTAAAACCAAGAAATGTAATTGAAACAGAAACCAAAATTATGGAAATGGAAACAAAAAATAATTACATTATGGTAAATTTCAGTAACTAAACTATAGGAAACAAAATGTAAAAAGAAAAAAGGTCCTTTTCACTTATGCCCCACCTTTTAAAGGTGCAAAGGGTTCTTCAAATTGTAATGAAAATCCAAAATAATTGCCTTAGGGCTGTACCCATAGGAGGGATGGGTGTCAACCCAGTAGGGAGACATTTTTTCAAGAAAAAAGTTTTCCAATTTGTTTTTTTTGCGATTTGCAATACAGTCCTTTTTCCAAATTTTTTTTTCTCCAAAATTATATCATATTTTCCAAAGCACATTTTTACACACTTCAACACTTTCATTGCTACATGTATTTTAAGGAGGGGAAACCCAGGTGAATGAAATTTTGAGGGCTGAAATACATTCTGAAAAGTTTCAGACTGATCCATGCGTTAATTTTTTTCATCCACATCCTATACGTGGCAGGAACAGCAGTGTGCATATGTGCACACACACTCTGAAAATTGTAAAAGTAAACAAAAAGCTCATCCTCCTTCAGATATTAACTTATTTTTATCCTTGTACGTATCACTCAAAAATTTAATTCAAAATTCATAACTGAACTCAAAATGCAATAAATTAGTTCATTTTGAGTGATAAACAACTTAAAAAACAAATCTGTTGGTCTCCTTAGGTATTTTGTATCATTTTTATTACTAGCTCTCACTCTCATTTAATCCAGTGTTGCCAAATGTTCGAGCAACTTTGCAAAAATATACATTCAGATGGGTAGAATCCGAAAATTACCATACAGTTAATGAAAAATGCGTGCCAGACGACAAAAAGTTGATTTTTTCGACGAGGAAATTTTAAATACATTTGAGAAAAGGTTTTGGAAATACAAATGTTTTGGAAAAATATATTCTGGAAATACTGTGGTGTTTGAAAAAAATATTTTGAAAATGCAACTCAGTTGAGAAAATTGTTTTGGGAAAACAGAAATTGGAAAATTTAGTCTGGAAAAACTGATATATAAACGTCAACCCTTTAAGGCACCAAAAAAATAAAAGATACTAAAATAGATATCTACACGTTCCAAAACGCAAAAAACATCTGAAAAATTTTTTCATTCGGTCCACTCATGAAATTGGCTTCTCAAATTGAAAAACCTCTCCCACAAAAAAAATCCTGGATGAGTTATTGATTGGCCTTTAAATTTGCTACGAAGTTAGGTAACAAAAGCGAAAAGGACGATTTATGTTCTTCAATCCTGCCGAATACTAACTACTATGGGTCTACACATTCAAATAACAATTAAAATCTACAGAGCTCCTTAATCATTGAGAACAGTACACGTGTTAATTTTAAACATTTTTTATTTGTATTAAAGTACTATTTATAGTTAGATTTCGAGCGGCGCTGTGAGGGGGCTCTTCAGGAAGCACCCCGTATTTCAAATTTAACGGAAATTCTCCAATCAATTTCTCTTCCTAAAATATCATTTGCTTTCTTTCAAACATAGCCTACTGATATTTTTTGAGAGAGTGAAATCAGACATGATATATTTTCTCCAAATTTCGTCTTTTCTGTATCTTCTTTCCCTTCCAGGATTGCCAACTTTGGCAGATGAAAATACCGATGAATAAACTTTTTTTTTTCATTACTCATAGTCCATTTGCCAAAATTTGCTACGTCTAAATTTTTGCTCACTTCGCTCGCATTCAGATAGGTCCCAGTAGTGTTTATGCTTGTTTGCTCCCTCATTTCATCCTCTGTATCGCTAATACTGGTAACAATGATGAAATATCGGCACTGGTACTTCCTTTTTTTTGTACAAGCAGCAGTGCCTAAATACTGGCATGCCAGTATAATACTTCAACCATATACTAAATTAATATGCCCTGTACAATCTTGTACAATGCTTCACATTAAAGCACTGATACATATGGAGTGTGACGTCACATTGGGGCAAAAAGTTATTTTACCTAGTTTGGAGTTTTTTTTTTTTTGAAAAATTGTACATAATCATTTTTTTTTTTATTAAAAAATTCATTTTAGAAGAAAAAATAAACGTTTTTAAATTTTTTTTCTTTAAAAAATCCTTATGGATTTAACATGAATTTGTCATATTGTGACGTTATTTATGTGTGCTTCAATTTTCCATTGACATGGCGTGTCTATCTAGTATATGGTGGAAGGTATAATACCGGCTAGTTGGCAACCCTGTTCTCTTTCTTTAATTCGTGATCAAATTCAAAATAAACTTTAATTGTCGGTGTGAAGGTAGAAATGGAAATTACCTTCAGTTTGTGCGTTGGACTCTAACGCCGAGAATGCCGATTCTTTCTCCGGGTGATCGGCCAAATGAAGGGCATAGCTGCACAAAGCTAGCGCATACGAGTCCTCTGTGATGCGATATAAATTTCTGACAATATATTCGATCGACCTCGAGATTGTACTACGAAATTGCGTAGCCGTTTTTATATTTTCTAAAAATGCGATTAACGTGTACGCAGTCAATGTTAATTCGTGCGTCGAACCTCCTTGCATTTCTGCATGGTAAACGCGACCAATTTCGGGGAAGCTGCCATTACTGGCCTGATGGCTAGCTAACCATTGTAAGGCATCGACAATGACGTTTTCCTCGATGGTGATGAAGGCTGACGCCTGTCTAAACGACTTGGCAACGAATGCAGTCAACCTGAAATTTGAATAAAATTTGATATTACACTTGAGAATATGTCAGGGCAATAATGGGCATTGCTCCTTGAAGAGTAAAAGAATGAAGGTAGAAGGTTGAGATTACTCATATTGGCTGTTTAAGAGGAACAAAGGCAAAAATTAGTGGTTTGTTTGTTTTTCTTAGATAAAGGAACTACACGAAGTGCCAGATTTTGTTTTTTTTTCAGCAGGTGCAGTACCAAGAGCAATTGCTCTTCAACTGCTCTCTTATTAATCAGCTGTGCAACTAGTTTTCATTTGTAGTTTTTTCAACAAAAAAAAAAAAAAAAAAAATTTAAAGTGAGGTTAAAATGGAATTATAGTTACCAACCTATAAAAGATTTCATGCTGAAAAATATGATAGTGGTGGGGTCCTTAATCTTTGATTAAAATTATTTTTCCCTTATATCCTGTGTTTCATCAAAAACATAGGTAGATTTTGGTTATAATGTTTGGGGGGCAAGGCCTTAATTAAGTTTTATGTATCCCCCAACACCTCCTTCATCTCCTATCTATCAGTAAAAAACCCCTCAGAATTTCAATGGAAATCCTCCTTTTTTTTTTGAAAAATATCTATGGGGTTAAATGCCTGTTATGAGTGGCTTAGCCCCCCAATCCCTCCTAAATTCGCCTATGACCAATAGGACTCAAATGTGTAAATACTTTCGGTTTTTTTTTTTTAATTTCCTCTATAGCTAAGCGATCTAAAATAAAACTACTCGTATAAAAATGATACGCATAAAATTTGAAACAAAAAAGCTTCTGTTATAAATTATTTTCACAAATATTATCGGTAGATACTGAGATAGAAGGTGCCATCGTATGAAAAGAGGGTATTTTTTTCAAAATTATAATAAATAATCCGTTTTGTTTTCTTATTGGGATGCTAAAAATGAATATATATACATAAACATAGTAAAAAAAATTTGCATTCCGAAATTTTTCATCAATATGTACCCTATGCGCAATACACAGGCTTACCAAAAGCCAGCTTAATCATTTATTAAACTTGGAGTGAAAATCGCGATGTTGCAAACTGACATCCAAGGGATCAATTTTTGACAGAACTAGAGTATTTGAAGTTAATTTTCAAATCTCTCATTCCCAGAAATGTAATTTGTCATAAACTTCTGATCATTTTTGTCATTTTTTCTCAAGTCATACTTGAATATGTGCTAAAAAAGTGAAGCTGGCAACTGTGTTGAAGAACTGATTTTTGTTCTATTTCATGACTTCATAAGTGAAGTTGGCTTTGGCTTACCATAATAATGAAATTCAAAACTGGGACAGGGTTGGGTGGATGTACCAAAAAATTGTTTTGTGCAAATTTTTCTCATTAATTATACGCTTTTATCACAGTCACCAACGCGACAAAATGTGATGAAGTTCTTGTACTAACATGTAGGGGTTCTGATCGTGTTATCAATTATCTCTCATCACAGCGCTTTTCTTTCAATACAAATTACTTCCTATCATCCTATATTTCTCAACCATTCTCATGGTATTATGATAGTAACATGGCTCCTTAGTCCAGGTTTATTGTCCTCCATTGTCAGGTTTTTTCTCTTTTCTGTTCCATGGTATTTTTAGAGTTTTAGACATGGGACGTTGGTGGGAGGAATTTTACTCGTCTAATAAAAGCGTAATTTTAAAAATAATTTTTTTAATTATTATTATTATTATTATTACTATTATTATTATTATTATTATTATTATTTTAATTACAAAGATAAGTATTTATTGCAAATAATCACGAACATCTGACCAAGTATGAATTATAATTGAAAACTCATAACAGTTATCCAAGAAAAGAAAATCTGACGTAAACCCTTCAAAGATAATTGGTAAAATTTTTTCAATTGATGGCAGCAAAGAAATAAGTCTGGTATTACTGTTCTGAAGTTTGGTATTCTTTTATATATTTGAAGAGTCGTCAACCCTGTTTTCACCAGGCTGTGAAAAATGATGACTAAATTGAAATTTGATAGATTAAAAGTCTATGTTTATGAGCACACTGGTATCAGTCAATAAACTTTCCAAGAAATCTTATCAGTAAGAACATATTCGGTCAAAAACAAAAATTCTACCTGCCACCTACCCAAGTGACAGCGGGAGAAATGCTGCTCCAAAAAGTGTTTTTAGGCCCATATCTGCTGCTGCCCTCACATTTTCGGAATTTTGAAAAAAAAAAGTATCAAGATAAGCTGATGCACTCTCGCACCAATTTTAAATATTCTAGCTTAATAGGAAACATGAAAAATAAATGTGGAAGGAAATCGGGATGTTTTTGAATTTTATATAGTAGATTTCACATAGTAGATACCTATATATCTACTGATTCACAGAATTGCTTTATTTTACAAATTGAGATAGGTATTTATGCGGCAGAATTAACATATATGAAGTTTTGAAATTTTTTATATTTTTTTATTATTTATAATTTTTTTTAAAATTGAAAAAAATTGGAAAATGGGGTGTGGAGCTCAACTGGCTGGGCAACCGGGACTGGTTCCTCAAACTGGGATGTATAGTAAGTGGTAAGCCTGTGTATACATTGTATTATTAATATTAATTGTACATACATGGTGTCCCATATAATTTAAATAGACTGTCTGAAAATTTATACGAAGACTATCTATAAATGAATATTACAGAACTACAGTCTTATTCATTTTTTTTGGGGGGGGAACATCATGTATAGGTATACAGGCATGAAATCCTATGAATAGGCTATCTCAGTATGATAATTTCTTCAGCCATCTGTAATGGCATAAAAGAGATCTTGTTTTATGATTTTAGACCACTTTATGTGTTACACCTTACACAAAAAATCAATACCAGAAAGAGTATCAATATCTCTGTAATATATTAGAATAATCAGTTTATTATCCACCAATTATTGTGGACCTTAACTTTTGAGAGACTTTATAAAAATATTTTAAACACAAAGATTAATTAAACACTTTTAATAAAATAATAATTTGTTCAGTACAAATACATTAAATAATTTTTCAAACACTGATAATCAAGTTGAGTATTGGGATAAATCCTTAGAACAAAGACTGTCTATTAAGAACAGTACACTAAACTGTGTCTTAAACTGAACATCGTTTACTTCATAACCAGGATTTATATACCCGTTCAGGGCACATAAATGTAGATTGTGAATAGACTAAGTGAAGTAGGGAGTTGTTATTATATAGGGATATATTGACTCGCGATATAATTGAGAGATAAGCGTATTTGGGTTGCTGAATATTATTGCAATATTCACATATTCTCATAATATTTGATGCGGGTATTTAAATTGTTTTGAAAGAATTGTAACAGTATTTTGTTTACAGGAAAAAGGACCTGAATTACTAGTACTCAAAACAGTGTCAACAAATACGTTCGTCATATTTAGGAAATAAACAAAAATATACGTTACACCATCTTCCTTTCTGTGTTTATTTTCACCTTCCAAATAAGAAAATAATAAATAAAAATTTTTATGATTTTGAAAAATATCTCGTCTTCAACACCTTACCTATATATTTCAGCTCCTTTAATAGTTATGAAAAAAATATAAGAAAACTTTTTGTTAAAAATTTTATACAAATTATTTATATGCCGAAGTATTTTTATTGTAAATTGTTTTACTATTGATAAAACTTGAAAAAATTAAAACTCCTACCATGAGTGGGCTTTCTCTGAAAGGAGCACAGACGATGGTGTAGATTATTTTTATAACTTATTCAGGAGGTCCCGCTTTATTTCGGGCATAGAACTGTTTTTCATCTGTTAAATGCTATTTGGATCTTTTTATTTTACTGGTCTACCAACAGGTCTGTGCGATATCGTAGAAAGTGCGCGACACTTACATCATTTTTTAAAAATTGGCCATTTTATTTAGAAAATGGGGAACAAGTTCTCTGAAGGGGTCATTGTTCGATTTACCTGGGAGAACTAAAAAAAAAATTTTTTCTAGTGCGGAATTTCCAAACTTCCGGCTGGGTGAGTAATTTTTATGTTGACGTACTAGACACTTATGAGAAGAATCTTACAAAAAAAAATCAATAAAGTTTTTTTTCCGTTCAATTATACCATAATTATTGCTCCATGAAAATTATTACCATGTACTTCCATTGGGGTCTGACATTCCGAAAGCACTAAATGAACCATCTGGTCGGCGAAATGCTAATTCCTGTTGGTAGCCACTCTCTAAATACTTAATTGCTTTCGATTCTTGCGAGCTGGTCATACGATGGGTGTTCTGGAAAATTTAAAGAAAAAAAAAAAAATGAAAAGATAAATTTTCGCAGGTAGGAGTAAATTTATACGCGTCGGGTATAATTTCACAAAAAAATTTAGCTTACTTTTAAATATTCTAAAACAACTATATTAGGCACAAAATTCAACATGTTTTGTTCTCCACATCCATGAGGCATTCGAATTAATTTATCAATGTTTAGAATACTAGAACCGATTATATCTCCTGAAAAATTGTACAGTAATTTGAATTAAAAATTTTTATTTAGTCAAGGAAACACCACAGAAACTCTGCTATTACTATGAGAAAAAATTCATCCTACAGATCTTAATTCTCATATGTCAGTCTCTGGCATGAAAGTCAAGTAGGTAAGTTACCTACCTAATAATAATTTTTGAAATAGGTACTGTTGTATCTTCGAAATTTTTTTAAAAAATTGAACGAATATTATAAAAAATAAAAAGAAAACATTGAAACCAAGTAGATTTAATGTAGTTAATGTGGTACATAGATATTTGAAACAAATAACTCAAGTGCATCAAGAAAGAATTCCTAAATCACTGCACTCACTCCCGCTATCGTGTCTATCTATGATGAATTTCAACTCTGACCATTCATTATTGGTGAAGAAATAAGGAATAAGCAAAAAGTGCATAATTTTATATCATACCTACATATATTCATATATACTAAAAATGGGGGGACATTCATGCCTTTATTTCAGGGTTACATGCAACCATGCAATGCACTAATAAAATGCCATATTTTTCAGCTCCTAAGGTAGGTATCAAAAACAGAATTTTTTTTTAAACACTTCCTACTATCTGGTTTCTCTTTAAGACAACTATCTGTCACCAATGGCCATTCATTATTTGAAAAAAAATGAAGGGTGAAAAAAATGTCTTATTTTATACTGAAAAAAAAAAAAAAAAAAAAAAAAAAAAAAAAACATGTAAAAGGAAGATAAAAGATTGAATATGGGTAGAATATACAGGGAGTCCAAATATTTTCTCTTTAATCAAAGGGGTGTCTAGAGAGAAGCAAAAAGTTCCTATTAAAATGGGTTTGGAAATTGTTGTATCAGAGATAAGGGCTCTCATAGTGGTGGTAAATGCTCAAGCATTTATTATTGATCAGAAAATTCTGAGAATGCTCAAGCATTTATTCAGCACATGCTCATGCTTAAAATGCTTAAGCATTTAATATTGTTTCAACCATTTGGAGAAAATGCTCAGCATACTCTAGCATTTTTATCATTTCATCTTAAAGTTAAGGGTGTCAATTTTTCAGAATTTTTCGATCGATTTAACTGAAAAGAGAATAATTGATCTGATCGATAAAAGAGTGTTGAAGAATTTAAAATCGATTCATTGATCTTATATTTTGTTTATGTGAGAAATGTTGAAAACAGCTAAAATCTGAAAATTAAAAAATTGATCAAAATCTACTTTTTCTATTTTTCTTTTGTTCTTCTGCAACTTGAAAAATAAAAATTGAATTTTATATCCTCAAAATTATCTATTTTTTCCATTAGTTTCTTAAAAAATAAAATTGAAAATCAATTTTGCCAAAATTGTTTGATTGATTAAAAGTGATTAAAATTCTAAAAATTGAAAAAAAATTGATTTTTTCAAGGTTCGACTTTATCGATTATTGATTGAACAAAAAAAAAATAGACACTACACCACTAGGGCTTGTAACCATAACCATAACCATAACTAGAACAATAACCAGTAAAAACTTAAACAAATTAACAACATTGATTTGGGAACCAATAAATAAAACAAAAAAATTTCACCTAACTAATAACCAATAACCAATTCCTATAAAATGGTGAAACAATTAACCAAAACAATAACCAGAAAGAATCGGTTTTTATTGGTTTTCATGGAATATCAATATTACTGATTATTTTTTTCAACAATTACTAATCATTTTCTGGAAAATTATTATAGATAATTTGACTTTGGTAAATTTTTTTTTGTCTATTTTACCCCAAATTTTGTCTCAACCAATAACCAGTAACCATAAACAACGACCAGAAAAGTTGCTCTGATTAACCAGAACCATAACCAGTAACCAAATAATTACATTTTTAATCAATAACCAGTAACCAGTAACCAATATAGATTTTTATTAGTTCCCAGTAACCAATAACTTCAGAAATGTTTTGGTTATGAGCCCTCACCACAGCTTAAGGTAAGATGTTGTAAGTTGTAAACTTGCAATAGTATTGCAGACTGTGCTAGTGTGGTCTCAAAAGAACAGTGAGAAAATATTGTTTGAAAATTATTATCCGTATTCTGGAATGATACTTGAGTAAAGATTCACTACTTAAGTAACGCTTTATCTGTGACTCCCATATATAAGTATAGGATAAACCTGGTTGAACGAGTACTAAGTCTAACTTAACATTAGGAAACATTCTAGAATATGGGTGTTTGAGACAAACAACGCGTTTTCAGTTTTTCATTATTTTAGGCCACAGGATAGAACTGTAAAATATGCTTGTAAGTTCTCGAGTACCTATTTGCTAAAAAAAAGAGCATATTCTTTTGTGGGGATTTGCCCCACCGTGAGGCTCGGCCTCAGCCGAAAGGTGATACGTCGATCGACTGATCGACGTATCATAATAATAAAATACAAACTCGCACATCGTCTATTCACATCGTCTGAATAAACGATGTGCGGTTGCCTAGGAAGCGGGCTACGTAATAATACGTAGCCACTCGCTTACACGTAGCTAGGCGCGGGTAACAAATACCCACGCCGCATCAGCTACGGTTGCCCAGCATTCGCTCTTCAAAACGGTGTTTGCTTGCGTGGTCCCGATAAATGGTTGGCTGCCTGCCTTATAATAATTAAGGCAACGGACACGCACAAGTGGGATCTGGTGGAATCCCACAGTGGTGACCGCAACGTTCTACTACGGCGCTAGCAGCGCTTTGCCCATCTCTAGGCGCTAGTAGCGCTGGCGCTAGCAGCGCTTTTCGAGAGTGGAAGAAAATAAAAACAACTAAATTCGAAAGTGCAATTTTGCAATTTTGAATGTTTTCTTGAAAAATTATTTTTAGAGTCAGAAAATTTTAGTGGTTGTAGGGAATTGCTGTTTAAGCATTTTTGTGAGCAATTCTGAAAATAGAAAGTCTGTTAGTGGGAAATTAACCCCCCCTGTTAAATATATTTGCCAGTCTCTTAGGATTCTGGAAAGGGAAATATCAGACTGGAGAACCAGGTTGGAAATCATCCTCCAACCCCTCCATCTTCAGCCAACCAACACACAACTACTGTGTCTACCTTTGAATCCGAAAAGAAGGTTAGGAGAAAACAGGCCCAATTATTGGAGACCCAAGTCTCACAAGAGGAGCTTACTATCCTCAAACTTCGAAGTGGTAAGGAAATTCAAACAGCAAACTTGTCCCCTGCTGTACCTTCAACTTCAAAAATAATGGTAGAACCACAAAACTTAGGTTCTGCCCCCATTTCTCTTGGTTCTGTATTCGAATCCATAGTTCTGCAAAATCAAAATACAACAATGCCTACACCAGTAGAAATTTCTCAGCAACAAGCTGCTGAGGCCCTTAAACTTCAACAAGAGGCTGAAGCTGAAGCTGAAAGATTGAGACTGGAAAATGAACAGTTACGACAACAACAACAACATCCAGGAGAGGCAAGAGCCCCTGGCAACCAGCAACCAATTAACATGGCACTGTTTGCACAATTCATGGAATTCATGAGCCTTCGTGAGCAGAATAGAGCTCCGACAGGTAATGGTGAACATAAAATAAAAATACGAGTACCAGAATTTCTCCCAAAGGAAATAGAAATCTGGTTAGCATTGCTGGAAGGCAAATTTAAAAAAGAAAAACTGCCTGACAATTTAAGGTATGAACACATCTGTGGAGACATGCCAGCAGAAATCATGAGAACAATACCCAATATCATGAACTGCCCAAATAACGTTGTTGACAAATACGACTGGTTCTGTAGAAAAATTCGAAATGTTTTTGGCAAGACCGATGATGAAGCCATCAACCAAGTCATGGGTGGCCTAAAGATGGGAGATGATAGACCATCCGTCTTTATGGCCAAATTAATCAAGACTGGTGGTAAAATGGTCACGCCAATGGTGATTGCCAACCAATTTTGCAAGCAATTACCAGCCAGTGTATCTCAACTCATCCATACACTAGGCGCTAATAGAGCAGACACTGAAAGAAAATTAGAATACTTGGCCAAGATAGCTGATGATGCAATCGCAGCGACTGCTAATAGAGCCTCCATTGCAACAGTATCATCAGAGGTTGGAACTAATGAAGAGCTGAGAGCACAATTAGCCCAGCTAAACAAAAATTTCTGTGATCTAAAAAATGAAAACAAAAATCTTCGAAAACATAACAACGGCTACGGCAATCAACAAAGCCGTAGAAACTATAACCCAAAAGGTCATGATGATAGAAACGAGAGACAATCTAGATCCAGAGATCCAAAGTCAAATCGTTCACAAAATAGGGGTAGGAGTCCCAAAGGAACTCCCCCTCGAAAAAGTAGCAAATCAAAAAGTCCCAACCGAAAACCTTACAATAAAAATTGGTGCTACTACCATAATCTGTTTGATGAAGCAGCTGCCAAGTGCGAACCAACTTGCGCATGGTGGCAGGTAAAAAAACCAGAGTCAAACTAAAACGAGGGGCCCTCTCAGCGGCTGATGTCCCCTCGGAAAAATACTCGCGCCGCCTGTTCATAAAGGACAGGACGACCAGGAGAAGGTACTTGGTGGATACAGGTGCAGACCTTAGTATCCTACCAGCTAGCAAAACACAAAAAGTACGAACTCCGAAATACTATCTCCATGCAGCAAATGACCTGAACATTTCTGCTTACGGATTAGAGACCAGCGAAGTGAATATTGGTTTGAGACGTGACATGACGTGGTCCTTCACGATTGCGGACGTGCCAAATGCGATCCTTGGTGCTGATTTTCTAGCACATTTTGGCTTGTTGGTCGATTTGAAAAATTCTAAGCTTATCGACTCAACTACAGGATTATTTGTGGAGGGCAAATCGCTAATGTACAAAATTGACGAAGCGATTGATAGCTGCAGCAAACTTAATGAGAAATTAATGAAAATTTTCTCTGATTTCCCTGGCATAAACCAGCCATGTTTCAAACGAGACGCTCCTTATAAACATGATACAGTCCATATAATTGAAACCAAAGGACAACCATGTACTGCGAGAGCCAGGAGACTTGCTCCTGACAGGCTCAATGCAGCTAAAGAACTATATGATCAAATGATCAAGGAAGGAATAGTCCAACCATCAAATAGTTCGTGGAGCTCGCCGATTCATATGACAAAAAAGGCGAATGGTAAATGGCGAATTGTAGGGGATTATCGTGCCCTAAATGCCAAAACAATCCCTGATCGTTATCCAGTACCGAATATAATGGATTTTAACGTGAATATGAAGGGAAAGACATTGTTCACTAAAATGGACATAAATTGGGCATTCCATCAAATACCTATGGCCAAACAGGATATCCACAAAACCGCGGTTATCACCCCGTTCGGATTATTCGAATATCTTCGAATGCCATTTGGACTCCGTAATTCTGCGCAAACTTTCCAGCAATTTATCAATGGATTGTTAAGAGATCTACCATTTGCATATGCATATTTGGATGATATATGTATATGCTCAGAAGGCGGTGAGGAGGAACACGAGATACATGTGAGAGCCGTATTACAGCGTATACACGCGACCAGCCTCACTGTCAATCCTGCAAAGTGTGAATATGCACAAGCAAACATTGATTTTCTCGGGTATACAATCTCGACCGAAGGTATTTCTCCAACGAAGACCAGAGTGCAGTCAATATTAGACTTTCCCAAACCTAAAAATGTTGCAGACATGCGACGATTCTTGGGGATGGTGAATTTCTATCGCCGTTGCATACCCAACGCAGCTGCTGAACAAAGCAAGCTATTTGCGTTGTGTACCACTAATAAAAAAAGGGATAAAACCCCTATACAGTGGGATACTGAGGCAGAAGAAGCCTTTGAAAATGTAAAGAAATTGCTAGCAAATGCAACATTATTGACTCACCCAGATGACAGTCTGCCGTTATGCATATCAACTGATGCTTCCAAATTCGCGATAGGTGCAACCCTGTACCAATTGAAAAATGACATAAATCAACCACTCGCGTTCTTTTCTCGAAAGCTTTCTAAAGCTGAAAAAAACTACAGTACTTATGATAGGGAATTACTGGCAGTTTATGCTGCAATTAGGCATTTCAGACACCATGTAGAGGGTCGATCGTTCACAGTTTACACCGATCATCTTCCCATCACACACGCCTTCAAGCAGAAAACTGACCCCGTCTCTCCAAGACGATTAAGGCAGCTCGACCTGATAAGTCAATTCACTACAGACATAAGGCATGTCAAAGGGGAACTAAACATCCCTGCCGATTGTCTGAGTCGAGTAGAAGCTGTCTCCGCTCCAGCCCAGCTACCTTACGCTGATATCGCAAAAGATCAGCTAGTGGACTTGGAACTCGAGGAATATTTAACCAATGAGCAAACCAATATAAAGCTGAGGCAACGCAAAATTCCCGGTACAAACATCCTAATAACTTGTGATGTGAGTACAGGCAAGGAAAGGCCATTCCTGCCAAAACAATATCGTAAAATGGCGTTCGAAAGTGTGCACAATTTATCACACACTGGACCCAAAAGTACTGCCAATCTAGTTTCATCTAGATTTGTTTGGCCACGAGTGAAAGCCGACTGCAACCAATGGGCTAAGCAATGTCTGAATTGCCAACAGTCCAAGGTTGGAAGGCACACAAAGTCGCCACTCAAGAAATTCAAAAACACCGAGCGTTTCAAAACTATACACATCGATTTGGTTGGTCCATTACCATCATCTCGTGGGAACAGATACCTGCTGACTATGATTGATCGAATAACCAAATGGACTGAGGCAATCCCATTGACAGAAATGTCAGCCCCAACAGTGGTTGAACGACTCTATGATACTTGGATTGCCCGCTTTGGTGTACCAGAGGTTATTGTTACTGACCAGGGTCGCCAATTTGAAAGTTCGATTTTCAATGAACTTGCATCCAAGCTGGGTGCAAAACATGATCGCACTACAGCCTATCACCCTCAAGCTAATGGTATGATTGAGAGGTGGCATAGAGCTCTGAAGGCCTCCATTATGGCCGCAGATACAAAAAGATGGGTTGATATATTACCTACCATCTTATTAGGTTTACAATCCGCAGTACAGTCAGACACAGGATTTTCTGCTGCGCAACTTGCTCTCGGCGAAGAGCTACGCCTACCAGGTGACTTTTTCACCACATCCAAAGATGTGAGCCCAGAGCTCATGGTTCAGAACATCCGTGATGATGCAAATAGCGTCATTCAAAAGGCAGCTCGACATGGCCAGCCTAAAGTCTATGTGTCAAAGCATTTGGCCACCACAACACATGTGTGGGTGCGTGACGACAGACTGAAAGGTGCACTTGAAAAGCCATATGCCGGCCCATATCAGGTCATATCACGCGATGAGAAAAACTTCGTGTTATTGATAGCAGGTGAACAAAAAACAGTCTCAATTGATAGACTTAAACCTGCATTCCTGATTTGTGACGATAAGGAAAGGTTAAATGCAACCATTAGACAGAGAGAACTTGAGATCAAACATAATGATCTGCCTTCTCAATTGCCTGATGAGACTAACTCTCAAAATAAGTTGGTTGAAACAAACGGACAGGTTAATAGTGATACAATAAATAAATCACTACACGAAAATAATTTACAACAAAATTCTGAACCTGATTCACAAGGGTTAAAACAGGTCACTCAGAAGTGTAATAAAACAAAAAAATCCGTCAAATTTAATGACGATGTTTTGGTTACCAAATACATTCCTGATGAGCTCATAATCCTACGAAAAAGAGGTAGCCCTAAAGGAAGTGTCAAAATTAAAAACATGCGTCCTACTCGAAAATCTGCTCGTATAGCACTGAGGGACTTGGAGAAAGAAAAATCTCCACAAACAATAGCGTCAAAATAACTCACAGGAATAATGCGAATGCTAAAACATAATGCAAAATTCTTGTTGACAATAATCGTCAAGAAATTAACATCTTCGTCAAAATTACAACCAAAAATTGACGAGTAATTTTGTGGTTTGAAGTTATTTCCCTAAATGGTTAACTTCATATAAAAATCCCAAAATAATAATCAAAAATATACGAATGATTTTGGTTGACACAACAATCACCTCCACAAAAGATTAATTGTTGAGCAAAAGAGCTCCGATAGAAAATTGCAAAAACACTCTGAATAATAAGCAGGGATATCAAAAATAACTATCCAAGCGTCAATACAATTTTAAAAATAAATCAAAGTCGTAAAAATAAAATTTGATTTCCGCCTGACCCAGGGTTTGAACCCATCTTGCGAGTTCTCCCAATCAAATAACTGAGTGCGTAGAAATGCACTCGTAAAAAAAATAATAATAAATAAACGGAAACAAACGAACTCAAACGAGATTCCTACAAAAAAAGCCAGTGCTACGCACGTGCTAAACGACCTCCAAATTACAAAGAAGGTATAAAAAGGAATCTCCAATAACATATCCACGTGCTTGTGTGAGTAACAAAGTTCGTTGCCACGACAATTAAGACGTTTTTACCTGCACACGTAATCTCACGCTCATAATGAGTAAATGCAGAATTCTATTGAATAACGACAAATCTTAACTTGACAATTTCTCATGAACTACAATACCAAAATACATCGAGTTTGGTATCATTTTTCTAGTTATGACAATACGGTTCCCTCTATGAATGTAAAACAAAAAGATTAGACGAGAGAAAAATCGACCAAAGTCAAACTATATGTACAAGGCTTCATTCGCTTTCGTACTTTTGTACTGACTGTGTCTTATAAATTCGTCTTATAAATTTTCGTGTCTATTTTTCTTTTGCCTGATCCGCACTTTGTTGTTTTTTTAAACTTTCCTGTTTTTGTCATTTAACGTGACATCATCTTCTGTTTCAATTAATTTTGAAACTATCTTCCCGATAATGTCTTCCAAAAATATTCCGTCGACTTCCGCTGACCCCAAACATGTTGAGTCTGATGCAGAACGCCTCTCCGATGAAATGAGGAGGCGATGCAATGTGGACCATGAGAGGGAGTTAGCTCTCCTGGAAGAAGAACTATTTGGTCCTTCTCCTCCAGCGAGCCCTGTTTGTGGAGTTATTGCCGAGGAAACCCCTCGACAAGCTGCGAACATACAACAGGTGGAGCAGCATTCCTTGGCATCCCCAATGGATGTTAGCTCCCCTGTTAACGAGGCTGTGGGATCCATTATCCCCCCTCCTATGCAGATGGTCATTCTACAACAGCCTATTGCTGAAGTTCAAAGACCGATTCCTGCAATTGTGGATAGGGTACCACCTCCTAGTGCTCTTCCTGTACCACAGGGTAATGTTGCTTACAGGCCTATCGCCTTAAACAACATGCCCCCTCCTCCTCCATCCCGTGAAAATTCCTGGTACTCACCATATTCCCACGGAAACTCACACCACAGTCAAGGCAGAGCCCCTCGTCATAGAGGACAAAATAGTCGGCACAATTTCAATGCCCGACAAGCTGCTCGAACTAATCAATACAAAAGTATTGGGGCAGCCCTAGCCACAACCTTACGTGACTGGGAGAGGGAAAGGAACAATAGGAATTAGGTAGGATTTTAGGCAAAATCCCCCCAATAGCTGCGCAATTGTCATTTTTGTGGCGCAAAAATTGGGGGGGAGTGCTGTGGGGATTCGCCCCACCGTGAGGCTCAGCCTCAGCCAAAAGGCGATACGTCGATCGACTGATCGACGTATCATAATAATAAAATACAAACTCGCACATCGTCTATTCAGACAATGTGCGGTTGCCTAGGAAGCGGGCTACGTAATAATACGTAGCCACTCGCTTACACGTAGCTAGGCGCGGGTAACAAATACCCACGCCGCATCAGCTACGGTTGCCCAGCATTCGCTCTTCAAAACGGTGTTTGCTTGCGTGGTCCCGATAAATGGTTGGCTGCCTGCCTTATAATAATTAAGGCAACGGACACGCACAAGTGGGATCTGGTGGAATCCCACATCTTTCAAACGTCTAGCATTTCTTCTTCAAGCATTTTCTCAGCAAATTCTTAAAATGCTTGAGCATGAAAAAAAACAAAATAGGCTCGTTACCACTAGGCTCTCTATGCACGTGTCAAATCAGCTGCATATTTTTTCCTTTGAAGGCACAATTTACAACAGTTCTTATAATGCTTGGGTACTATTTGGTCCACAGGATACAAAGGTCGTGGTTTCGGATCCAGGCAGCCAAAAAATATTTTTTTAAATTATTTTAAGATGAGCATTAGGCATACTAAAAATTTTAAAAAACTTCTTTGAATTTCAAATACAGTCAACTATATAAGTAGATATTGAAGATAGGGCCCTGGTCAAAACAACGTTTTTTAATGTACCAGATGCCATCAACAAAAACAAAATTTGAAGAATTTTTTGAACTACCTTATTTGATTTAATAATGAAAAATTTGAAACTTTGAATGCCTGTATCTCAGAAACAGCTAACTTCCAAACTTATGTTAATAAAAACTTTTTTGCTTTTTTCATCGAGTTCTACCGGACCCTTTTGATTGGCGAGAAGATTTTTGGACTTCCTGTAAAAGAAGAAGAAAACAGATAAGATAAAAGACATGAAAAAATCTAACCAACCTATAACAGACACTTCGATGTACTCCGAACCAGCTATCACATTTTTTGGTATATCCAGCGAAATTTTCTTTTCGAATAATGATTGAGTTCGCAAGTCTACAAACATAGCTTTATTTTTGTAAATAGTTTCACCTTCTGGCTGCAGAACAAAAAAGTGCGTTATCATAAAACTGGAATGGAAAATTCGCGTGTAATTATCTCGCGAAATTGACAAGGAAAAAAAATCTGCTTTACCTTCACAAGCAGCTTTTTCTCAACTGCGTCTCCAGCAATTCGTCCATTGGCCACCACTTTTATATTTACATAACCCAAAACACGAGGTCTGATCAAAAAGGTTACAGATTTTCCAGAACCAGCTGAGACCGTAACTTTTTTTCGTCTGAATAATTCTAAGGCTGAGAACGCGAATCAATGAAAAATTATAAACACAAACATTTGAAAGAAAATTTTCAAAAATTAAAAAAATGGATCAAAATCGAGGAAGGAAATTTTCTTTTGTACTATGCAAAAATATTGATTTTATTTCATTAATCAATACAAATATAGGCATTTGTTTACTTACTCGGCGGTGGGCCCTCCAGATCATTAGAATAATCGGCAAATTCGAATTCTCCGCTGTTTTCCAAAGTGACATCGACAATGGCATCACTTTTTAGGTAATTAAAAACAACAGACTGTATGGCGACGACTTCGCCGCGTTGGACCGAGTATGGAAGATCCAGTGATATGAAGAAGGATTTAAACGTTTTCATCTGGATAAAATTAGTGCAACAAATTAATTTTTTTTCCTCGGTAAACTGTGACCCACCCAAAACCTGTAATAAGTGCACAAATTATACCTTCAATGGCTCATCCAATAAACCCAAACCATACAAATTATCAATTGAAAAAGCAGAAATGGCCCAAGATGTGATACTATCCGGAATATTTTTTCGAATTACTGCCTTACCATCGCTCCTAAATCATATAAATTAAAATTAGTTAACCTTGAAAATTAGAAACAAAATACTGTGTTGCATGCAAAAACCATGCTTCATTCGCACGCATGCGCACACAAATAAAAAGCACCGTAATATACAATTTTTTTGACCAAATTTCCACATTAAGCAACAATTTTTTCGTTGCATTCATAAACCGCAAATAGCGCAAACATAAAATAATAGGTACCGATATTAATATACCCACCACAAGGTAGGTATCTATACGTATGAAGCCATAATATATACTGGTGTAATATACAAACCGCATACCCAACAGAATAGTTACTGAAGAGCCACGTATCCGCTATATCATGATTAAGAAAAACTCTTGGGTGATTCCATGCTGGGGTAGGTATATTTGAAAAAGCATAAGGGCCAGCTAGAGGTGGCCGAGTAGCTAATCTATATACAACAGGCGGACCGATATCTGGTTTCAATGTAACAATATCTCCTGAACTAGAATTATTCAATTTCATTTTCGCTTTTCGTGCCACTGTGTACGAAAAAAACACACAAAACGTATAAATAAACGAACGCAAAATTTCCAAACGTAATCGAATTTTTTATTTAATTTTTAATTTTTATATTTTTACATTTTTCACTTTTTCATATTTTTTTTTTTAAATTATTTTTTATAATATTAATTTTATATATTTTTAAACAAAAATTATTTTCAATTCGTTAATCCCAAAGTCAGATATATATAGCACAGTGCAATGGATAATATTTGGGTGCAAAAGCTGACAGCGTTAATATAAAATGTATTTATTTATTATAGCTCCCATAAAATAGCAGAAAGATAAACAGCAAGAACTAACGTACCATAGCTCACTTCCCACAGGTTTTTGTGTTGCCATAAGAAAGAAGAAGAAGGAGAAGAAGAAAAAGCATTGTTCAGTTTGAGAGTGCAAATTATATTTCATTTTCCTCAGCTAGGGTAGGTAGGAACAAATTATTACAGACTCCACTGAAAATAGAGATCAGTTTGGCCTGAATTTGAAATGTACCTACAAATCCTGCGATTAAAATTGTTATCACCAATGGCGTACCCAAGGAAGGGGCTCGCGAGGCCGAAGTCCCCCTAGAGCTGGAGCCCACAAAAAGGAAAAAACTGAACATTTAATGTGAATACGAGGACGTATGAAGTTCAAATTGTTTTCTAATTTTCCATGCATATCAACACCATGAGAATACCGTATTGTTGAAAGGAAGGATGGTGCACTTTGACAGGGGAGTAGGGTGGAAATAAACAAAGAAAGCGAAAATTCAATTTTTTTATAAATTCTACTCAACCCCCACTCAGTGAAACATTCGGAGTACGCGCCTGGATATCGTGAGAGTCTTTTGTATAAACTCTCGCTTCTCAATCCAGAGATTTCACAAAAATAAAAAAGATAAAATTATCCTGTTCTGTTTTTAGTTTTATTCTCGTCATAAAAAAGCGTAACTGGAATGAAAATTTTTAAAATCGAGTTTTTCACATATTTTCATAGGGAAAATTTAACGTTTAATCGAACAGTGAAACCCATTGGTACCTTCATAAATATAATTAATTAAAAGGTGCATAGGGGGCTAGGCCTTTCCGGAATATGGAGAAGCCCTCATCCGAGGAGAGCTTTATTATGGCCCTCCGAGAAGAATTCGAAAATATGTTTTGTTAGAAATAACCATAATATCTAATAATAATTTTACTTATTTTCATTTGAGGAAAAAATGACATGATCTTTAGCAGAATTTTTATTCTAAACAGCTTTGTCGGTACCTTCAAAATTAACAAAGACGTGTACAGACAGTCCTCAAAAGTTGAAAATTGAATTAAATGAGAGAATTTAAAAAGTAGTGTTTGAAAAAATACAGCAGATCAGGCTAAATGAATAGTATATTTGTGAACGGGCGAATGTGTAGTAGTCAGAGACATATTGCTTAAGAGATGACACTGTGATAGAAAAATACGTGAAATATAAAAGTGAAGCTATTAGAGTTATGTATACATTCTGCGCATCCAAAGATGCGCATTATTCATGAGGTTATCATTGTGATAACAAGTCACTTTTATCTCTAATGTTGTGAAAATAAAAATCTCCATTTAAATACGAATTTTATCAAGCTACGATACATGCGCAGTAACTAATATCGTAATTGAAAATATTCTATCTATGACGTATTTTTGTTTTGGTATTGGAGATCTCTTTAGCTGTATTTCTCTAGTAGTAAAATTTATTCGTCTTTAGTAGTAGTTTACTCGTATAAATGGATATATGTGTCTAAAAATGAGGATGAGTACATTTCTTGAACTCCTGAAAAAATCTATAATGTGTTCACCTTTAGGTGCCCATATTTTGCATAAATAGTTAGGCTATATTTTATGATTCTGTGGTGAAAATATTCATCAATGAGGGGTAAGTCAGTGCAACCAAAATGAGGAGAAAATTATTTAAGCGCCAAAATTCACTAAAAGTTTTACGTTGTAAGACTTCATTTTTCTTGCAAATCTCAGTGACAATCAGCCATATTAACAAATTTTCCATTTTCATCCGTACATGTAAGTTATATGTATAGCGTTTAAGCAAGAGCCGATACTCCGCTTTTGTCTGCTTGGTTTTTTTATTGTTATTTTTTAAATAGATAATGATAAAAATATAAGAGATTGAAAAAAAAGGAGGCAAATGGAAACGCAGTACACAGTTTTTCAGCTGCCGACCCAAACATCCCAAACATTCATTCATTTTTCATTTTCAATACGATAGGTACCATTTTTTTTTTTTTTTTTGCAATAATTACAGAACGCACGAAGAAAATGCCATGCTGCAACGTAAAATATAAAATAATGTACCCTGTTTCCGTGAAATTCCATATCCAAGTTTCAGGGAATAAACTGCGGATTTTTATAGCTGGCGAAGATGATGTGGGTGACGAATGGCCTTCGGATGTTGACGGATCAAATTCATCGAGTGTATTAGTCCTATAGTATACTAAACATGCCATTATTCGTTATTAGGAAGCATAAAAATATTAATCATCAGTTCGTTTAGAATTAATTAGCGATATTAAAGGAGAAAAATAACACCATCAACCAATTATTTACTATAATAACCGAATAAGAGTGTACCCAGCTTGAGGCAGAAAGTGATAACTATATGCACAGTCTAGATTTTGACTGAAAGTTGAAAAAATTAATTTTTTTATAGCACCTCCATGGAACGCACGATTTTCGAGCCACATATAGCTTACAAAAACTGCATAGACGTGACCAATGAGGGCAGGGTGCATTAGCCTCTTTAAATCTTGATGCAAACATTTTTTTTTCACGTATTTAGCAAAAAATTTTAAAATTTGATCTTGAAAAAAAAATTTGTTTGTTACCTCTAAAAAAATGTTTAGCTCCATCCATAATAATGTGGTCAATTTCAGAGTAGTGTGCAGAAATAACTGTACTGCATACTACATAATTACGGGCAACCTGCCAACATTTAGGCCATACGTACGAACAATTCTCCTACCAATAAAAACTCAACTTATTCCTCCATACTTGTACACAAAAACCACCGATAAAATATTGTTTAAGTCTTACTCAATGAGCATATGAATTATACCAGAGGCACAATTACGTCGTTTTCAGTGAGGTCTCTATCCTCATTTCATCAAACACAGACCTGCCATTTGAAATGCATTGGAAATATGTTTTACACGAATTTTTGGTCATAATTCTTTTATTTTAAAAGATAGCAATTTTTTTGTAATAAATGAAATTATAGAAGAAGCTTCAAGGAATAAAATGGGTTTAAGAACAAGAAGTTTAAGAAGTGCTTGGCATTCAGATGTCTATTGTAATTTCTCACGGACGTAGCCAAATATACCAGAATAAAGTTTAATACACTGAAATTAGTCTGCTTCCAAGTGTGCATCTTGTAATCTCGTTGGTCTTACTTATAGTACAAGAGTCTCGCTCCGATGGCAGAAATTAAAAGTGTTGAAAGAGTGATGACGTATTTTTGATAATTGTTTGTAAGTGCGAAACAGGCATTTATGAAATTGAATACTTAATGTGAAAAGTAAAATTTTTGATTACTGAAACATTATACGGTATTTGCTTTTATTATTGTTACTAGTAATTAACATTTACATAAAAAATAACTACAGAAGGAAGAGATGGATGCTTTTTTCCTTATGGGAATTAGCATGTAAAAAGATGTAAACAATTTCCATTAACACTTTTCAAAATTGGTAGGTAGCACTTAATAAGCACTATCGCTCCAATATCACTGGAATTCTCAGTTAAGTAGGTATGTAGGTATCATTTTTGGCTTCTTGCGTATGGTCCTTTTATTACCCCATACTACAGATGAGTGCTTATCAAAAAAAATACAGAGTGTAACAAATGCAGAATTGCAGTTCTAACTTATATGAAGCTTGTAGAGCTACAGCTAGGCTATGGAATAGTGGGAAATCCCACGGGGCAAAACTGATGCGGCGTATAGAAAAATTATTCAAATGAAAAAATGCATTAGAGGGGTAATTACCTATATTCACGAATCAAAAATCACAACACCCATTTTCAGGACAAGAAAATTTTACAAAAATCAAATTTCGCAACATTTATTCTCACGACAACCATTTACACGAATCATCTTTCCAGACAATAAGTTTCATAAATTAATGTTCTTTTAGTGGTTGGTAGGAAAGGTAGTTAATTTCTTTTTAAACTGTACATGTAATTTTTCGTGATTAATAGATATCGTGAAAATAGATGTCATGAAATTTGATTTTCATGAAATTTTCTTGTTCTGAAAATAGCCTTTATGATTTTTGATTCGTCAAAATGAATGGTAATTGCATTTGAGAAAACTGAGAAATTGACTGGCGCTGCGGTCGCCAGAAGAAAAACAAAATTACATATCTAATTCAAGTTTGAAGGGGGAAGCTGTAACAATATTTTATTCACAGGCCCAAAAAACTAATAACCACTCTGGAAGTTGATGGCACTCATCTTTGACTCGTGCAAACTTCACATTCATTGTGAAACTGTTCACTTTCCACTCTTGTTACATAATATACTATTCTCCAACAAAAGCCTTTTTATAAATCTTTACTGAAATATCGGATAATCGTTTTTTTTTTCTTGCTCCTTACAATACAAAGTTTTTTTTCTTCTTTCGGTTAATTTTCTGTAAATAACAAAAAAGTTCATATTTTCTTTTCAAATAAAAAAGTTTTTTTCATGCAAAGATACCTTCATCAATCCTTCTGATTGTAAGTAGTATTTTCTGGGTACTCCCTTATATTAAAGATGGGTTAGTTCTTTAAATTTTAACAAATTTATGCCTTTTTAGAATATAGGTTTTGAGCTTTCCATTGTAATGTGCCTTAGTAACAAGTTAGTGTTTTTTTTTCGTTCTAAAAGCAAGTAGGTATCCATAAATATTCAAATATTCTCGTTTGTAATCTCTACAAGTCTATATCCTAAGTACAAAAGTATTATAAGAGTTATTACAACTTTTTTCCCTTCAATATTCTTTAAAAACAAAGAATAGGCCTAAATCAAAAATTTCAAGATATCATATCTAGAAGTAAAAAACAACTAATACCTATCTGTGCATAGGCTACATGACGCCTTGAATTCATTAAAAGAAAAGAAAATTATCAATTTTCACACAAAAAAAATTAATTCATTATTACTACATTATTAATTGAATTAAACTTCTGAAAAAATTCGTTATAATAATAAAATTACGCAATTAATATCAAATAGTTAGGAAAAATCCAAAAAAGTCTTCTTGGTTTTCAAATTTGTAGAAAACAGAAGCAAGTTATACCATTCTTTACTTTTCAACAAATTTATAAATTGAGAAGTTACTTTCCAGTAAAACGAATTAAGTTTTGAATTCGGCAGAGGCTAATCATAAAAATTATCGAACCTATATAGTAAAATTCCAACAAATTTTTGTAAAACAGAAATCGAGATTATACACGCTAAATGCTATTGGGAATATCAACATGTAAGATGGCCGTAAAAGTGAAAGGAGATCTTTACAAGGAGTTACCGTGAGATAGGTGTCACACTGGAACTCATCAAATATTTTTAATTTCATTTCATGGGGAAAATTTTCAGTAAGACAGTTGTATAATTTTCTTCCACATTTAATAATTCATTTTATACTTGCAAAAAATTTAAGCAAGGTCATGCAATAAATTGGAGAGAAAAATCAATTCTTTTTCCTAAATTAAAGGCATAGAAAAAATATTATGTTGTTTTGAAGCAAAAAATTCTAAACCAATAAGGAAATTAAATCTACCAACGCGAAGTAAAACCCAATTTTAACCCACGTTATTAGCCTTATTTAGTTGTAAATAAAATGTTTAAATAACTAACCCCATGGATGGAATTCGTGAACGTATCCATTACTCATGACGAGAGCTCCGGATTTCTGGAAGTATGAAACATTTAAAACACAGTCAACATAATATTATGATATATATAGGGTCTTCCGAAAAATAATTATTATAAACATAATATTAACATGTGATTTTATTTTAAAATTCGCTAAAGCTGCAGATTTTCGAATTATTAGGATTTTGAAAATTTCTGAACAAATTTATACTTTTATTAAACATTTGAGAAAAATGACGAACTGTGTGGACGCAACTCTAGCCCATCAGAAGTGTGGAAACAGGTTTCATCACAGCTGCGCCGCCAAATTCCCAAAAGTGCGTCACTTCTGATAATCTTACGGCACCAGTGAGGTAAATAAATTCTAATAAAAATTCAAACGCAGCATTTCTTCAAATCTTGTCCTTTACATAGACCAAATATTATTTAGTTTTAATATTAATAATAATAATAATAATAACAATATTATAGTCCGTCCGACGAAAAAAAGCCTAGTGAGAAAAAATGCAACTCGCAATAGCTTTACAAATTTATAACCAATTGATTGTATTATTTTTTCCCACCATCTCCTGAGTCTCCTGTGTTTCTTGAAACATAATAAAGGGACGTAGAATATCTAAAACAAAATTAATTTTCCCTTGTTGTGTCCATTGGGGACTACCCTCCTTTCGCGAACCAAAAAGGATGAGAAAAATGGTGACTGGGTGGGTGGAAAGAAGACAAGTGCTCAAAAGAGAGGTCATACAGGTGGATAGCCAGAATAGAAAATGTATGAAGCTAATGTAAATGAATTGTCAGCAAAATTATAGTTGGAATAAGAGGGTCGGTTGTTTGGAAAAAGTTGGAAAGTGGTTGAGTTAAATGAGCGCGAAAATATCTGGAATTAAAAACGAATTTTGAAAAGATAAGTTTTTAATTATTTTTTTTTGGCTTTAGCTTCATGCGAAATAAATATTATTTCATTGCGGAAGGTTGGCTGCAGTATTGGTACATTTTAAAATCGCAGTAGTGAGTAGAATAAAAGCTTACAAAAACAGAGTGGTAGATGAAACAATAAATTGGTAGATAATGGAGCAAATGATTTTGTTGGTGGGGGCGGGCTGCTTTAGTAGGGATTTCCACAAAAATACGCTGAATTTTCCCATTTTCTTTTATTCTTGATGGCATTCAACTCCTTGCAGTGAGTGAAAATTATAACTTCGTGCACGACGTTTCACGTACGGTACTGCGGACGATTTCTTTACAATCAAATTATTTGGAAGGCCCTCCATAACGAAATGGGGTAAAAACATTTGAAAATAATCCAATGTACCGTAAATGCTTGCTCAGCAGTAAACGAACTAGGTAATAATCGTAACGTGCGTTCATCATTTACATCCCTGTAGGACTGGACATGTAACGTTGAGTCAGTCTGGTCATACGACTGTAACTCCTTAAGCACTGTATTCTGGTAAGGAAAAGAAAAACAAAATTGCATAACAGTTGTTGTAAATGAAGAAATATATTCTTCACATTGGTAGGTACCACGCAGTAATGGCGAAATCGCGTAAGAAAAAAGATCACGGCCAACAGGCAGATACCCGTTTGTCGCATAGGTAGACGTAGCCTACTAACCTGTGTGATGTCATTACCACTTCGTAAAAGTAGAACACTTTGATCGACCCCTAATACGCCGATAAATGAATACGGTTTAGCTTCCAGTGTAATTTCACTAATACTTCCGGGTTCGAATTCGCTTTTGTCAGATTTAGCATGTACCTGATAAAAAAACAATGACCCCCAAAAAAAAAAAAAAATCATTTTTGAAACAATAATATACTCACTCGTCAAAATATAAAGAAAAGTTATCAATCACTCACGTAATTTTGTAGAATATCGTTTAATTCGATTTCCAATTCATCGGCTACGACCTCTCCAACTTCATTAATGAAATGAACAATAAAATGAGCGTTCGGCGCCATTGTCTGCGTAGCCATTACTTTTATTGTTGCCGAATTACTGTTACGAGGCATTACAAAAGTGTTCGCCGTTATTATACCGCCACGAGCGAAGATTTCATAATTTACGTATTCTATTTGTCTGGTACTGGTAATCTCCACCTCTAATAACTCATTTATCTGCGAAAGTTTTGTAATTATGTATCGGTTTTCATATATACAAGAAGCCTAATGTGTAGGTCAGTCAAATGAGGCATTTAAAAAAAATAAAATTATTGTAAAGATTTTCTTACTAGAGTATATTTTGAAGTGAGGAATCATTTAATGTGAAATGAAATAGCTCTTCTGTTCATTACGGCAACTTTCCAAAAATAGACATTCAATTTTATAAAGTGCGGCCCTATAGTTCTTTGAAGAGGCTATTCGCACTTTCGAGGGTAGAACTCGAAAAAACTTTTTTTCATTCCAAAAGTGTAGCTACTGCTAAATTTCTGTTTCGACTCGTCAAGTAGGTTGTAAAGAAAAGTTCTCTTCTATATATGAGAGGTCATATATGTGTACCACATCCACTTCTTACTAATAAAATTGTTCCGTTTGAGTTTTTTTTGAGTTTTTCAGCTTCGAACAAGTGACCCAAAAATAAAATCATAGTGCAGAAATGCGAACTAAATTTTAACAGAACTTATTCGGAACTGAAACTTTGAATGTAGAATTTTTTCGATACATCGAACACAACTTATAAATTCCATTTATTCAGCCGATGAGTCAAACCTCGGATAAGAGTTTCATAAAAGAATTTGGAAGGAGTGGGTGTGACCGAAATTGACATAATTTTGAGTCAGATAATGATTACATTCCCCTCATCTCTCCAGGCCCGCTGACAAAAATGTTGGGCCTTTCCACTTTGATCGGTTTCCGAATTCTGCTGGCTTCTGTTCTTTTTGTTTCTATCGTTCAGATGAGGTCAATAGAACATTATTGGCACCATAGTCTTTAATACTTAAGCCCAATACAGCTATACCCTTGAAATACATGAATGTAACTATACACTTTACACTCTTCCAGAGATGTGGAAAAAAGTAGACAGTAGGCTGTACTGATTGTTTAAAACTAATTTTTATAAGTAAATGAGCTAATGATTATCAAAAATCTGCATTTATCATTTTTAATATATTTGGTGAGTATCCATATCGCAGAATAGCCGATTTATGGTATTAAATTAGATCAGAAAACAACAAAAAAATCTAGAAAACTTTAGGGGCTGAATGCAAAAATGTTACTTAACAGGTAAGGATAAGGTACTTGAGTATAGCGGTCTGTTCAGTACTTTTAATCTAAATATGACGAAGTATCCTTGAAGTATTTCTAAAGTAATAGGCTTAATTCTTGCATTTGGCCCTAGATATGCTAGTCTAGAAATGAAGAACTACCTTTTCTTTTCCTTTCATTTTTAAACCTCACTTCACGTAGGTACCTAAATAGTCAAATGACAAGAACTTAGTCATATGTAATTTATTTTATTCACCAAAATAATGAATATTAAGTAGATACTTTTTTGTTTAAATATACCGGTTGAGTTTCCTTCACAGTAACATCGCATCAAATGCGAGGATCGTGATTATTGAAAATTATTAAGATTACTATAGAAACATTTTTTGAATAACCTAAGTTTCTTATTATCGGTACATAAAAACAAGAAAATACTCAATATTTCAAATATATGGCACCCTCGAAGGACGCAGAGGGTACCAAGAAGCTCCACCAATTTCTCCACTTAGTGTAACGTAAGAAGTATATTTCCACCTATTTAAGGCGCCTTGTACTGCAGGAAGTATATTTTTTCTGTGCCGAGAGGCTCCAATGTCGGCCACTTTTGATCTACAATATTTTTAAAAATAGGTATACGTATAAGTTTACCTCCAGAGCTGAGAGGCTACAGACTTCCGAGTTCACTTAAAACTTTTTTTGGGAAGACACAAATATATCCTGAAAATTTTCGCTTGAATCGTTGTGTGGTAGAGTGGTTCTGAAGTTAGAGCATTACCAACAATGGTACATAATATACATACCTACATGCAAAACTTCTCATTTATATAATATTATATATTTATATACTGATAAAAATCATATCAAAATGTATCAATATCATTTCTAAAAAATTTGTCGGTTGCAAATTTCAAAAACGTTCTTCAAGTAAAATCATTTTCATTGATAAAATTAAAAATGTTTCTTGTAGAGCTTGCTATTTTATGTAAATAAAAACGAAAATTTATAAGAAGTTGGACCCCCTAGAACCCCAAGACTGGTAAAGCTTTTACCGTAATCCCCCTCCTCTGTCACTGGGCCTACAATAATTTTAAGAGCTTAGAATAAACGGAGAGAAACTTGTAGATAAATAACGGGTTGGTTCGAACACACCTCCAGACTGCTTTTGGCTACGTCACCGCCAACCCCTGGGATTTGTGTGCTCGCAGTTTTTGTTTCTGGCTATATTGGTGAATGTGTTTTACTGTTCTGTAGAAAAATATTCAAAGATGGGAGGCGGGCGAACATAACGTATAATTATTATTCATACGAAGGTTTTGCCCATGAGTTATAAATTATAGTTTCAATTTGCAGAAAATTTTTTCAAAAATATTTTGCACCCTCGAAATCAGTTTTATTTTTGAGCTTCGTTTGTCTGACTGCTGATAATATGTATATACATACATCGATCTCGATCTGAAAAAATTACACTTACTTTAGGATTTTTAGTTTTTAGCACAGCTTGAATGAAAGTATTACTAGGAGATACAGCAGCTGCAATTGGTGGCAATGCCTCTTTCAAGTCTAAATATTCTGCCTAAAATATTAAAAACTGTTTAGAATCCTTCGAGTGAAATCTTGAAAAATTGTAGACGAGAAATTAAATTAGAGTTAAATACCTCAATACGCAAAACGCTGACATTCTGAGGAGGGAAGTATTGTAATTCAATGGTTCCAGCCCCAGATAGTTTATGTTTTGACTCTTTAAATTCCTCTTCATTGTAAGAGTAATATCGTTTCACTTTGACGAAATTAACTTCATCTGTCACCGGACTTCCATCGTGATACAATAATTTTATCTATAATTGGAAAACATTATAGATAATATCATCTAAGCGAAAATATCTGATACTAAAATTTGGCCTATCTGTGCATTATAGAAGTGATACGTACTTGAGCAACATATTTGAGACTGGGTTTGAAGTATTCTCGTGTTTTTATTAACTCCATTCGATATCTGTGACGATGTAGTAGGACTTGCGCTGTGTTATTCTGTCGACGATTAGTGAGCGATTCTTCTACTGTCACATCAAATTGAACAATTCTCTCATAGTCGTCAGTTATTCTATAAAAACAATATTACCAAAATTTTAATGTGTATGGTATTTGTGGAATACCTTGTTGTGAGAGATATTCTCACCAGAAGGAAATTCAACAGAATTTAAGCGTGTTCAACCACTTCGTACATAAGTACGGGTTAGCCAAAACCAAGGCAAACACTGGCAATTTTAGAGCCAGTTTGGGTGGTTTATATACGGCTTATTTGCACGCACACAAACACACGTATGTAAGATAATACGTACATCGGTGAGGGCGGCCAGGTCGCATCATCCCCTATTGAGATAAGAGATGGCTGGCTGGTTCGTGTACGAATTGTGACATCATCTTATTGTGTCACAATTTGGTACTCTTACATTACCTGCAAGTACGTACAGGTAATTACGATCGAACGTATTTTGTGTATTTAACGTCACAAGGACGATTGTTTGCCTGCCCTTTGGGGCAGCAACTGTTGTCGAGGGGTCCAAGCCCCTATACCTCATATGGGAGAGTACCCACAGCTAACCCCCCCAGTTTTTGCGCCGCAAAAATGATTGAAATGCACAAGGCCTGGGGGGACGTGTGGGATTAATGCCGTTTTTGATCAGCCTCCCACTTTGCCAGGGCACTACCTACTGCAGCCCTAACACACTCGTAAGATTACTTACGAGCCTGTGCTGGGGTCAAGTAGTTTGCCCGGCTGTCCTCTCCCCTACGCCTTGGTGGTTGGTTTTTGGTGAAGGCGTAGGGATGACGGCGGGAGTGAGGGGGTAGCGGACGTTTGAAGTGTGGCTGCCTAAGCATCAGGGAGTTTGAATTCCCCGCTGCCAAGGTGGCCATCTTCGCCTTTTTGTTGGCTGCCCTCTCCGCCGTGAATAGGAATCTCATCGGTTCCCTGGTCTCCGTTGGCTTCGGCTCTGACGTTTGGGGTTCCATCATCGGAGTCAGTTCCGGTGGAGTACAGGGAGGAGAGATGACTGGTGGAAGCGGAGTCGTCATCTCCGTGAGAACACTCTCCACAGCTGGTGCCGTGTCCATCAGGAGTTCCTCCTCAATTTGATCAAGTTCCGACTTCTGTTTCGGAATTTGCCCAGTGTTCTTGGCAACTTTCAGAAGTTCTAGGTTCTTGCTCGTGTTGTGGAATATTCGGGTTGGTAGCGACATTGGAATAGTTATAAGGAAAATGGGGAGCCAAAAATATTGTTCAGAAAACACGTCTGAGAGCTAAAACAGTTCTGAAATGGATGAATTTACTGCTATTTTTGATTTACCATTACAGTTCCATTTCATTATTTTCACATCTTCTTATCAGCATGTAGAGAGGATAGCGCTTAAAATTCTCAGCCGTATGCAAGTTTTCTGGTTAAGTTCTGATTGGTTTAAGCAGAGTTATGCCTGAAATAAACTCATAGAATATTTTATTCGAATTTTATTACAAAGGAATCTCCATTTGTGAAGTCACGACATTGAGATTATCTTTGTATTTAACGGTAAACGCACGTTGCGATGTTTATTTCCGTATCGCACGTGGATTTGTTTATTCCTGTCATTTTCTTTTTGTTGGCATTCCTCGTTTGCTTATCTCCGTAGTTTCTTTTGCCTCACAGGAGTTCCGATTTTTGTCGCATTTTTTTAGCAGGTTTCAACTTACTTAGCGGATATTACTTTTTTGGGAGTAAACTTTATTTTCTTCGCATTAACCTCTCAGACACGCGAAAAGGGTGGGAATTTTTGCGTTTTTTACTGCCTAAGGGCCTGCCTCTTTTTTGTGGGCATATAGGGGCCTCGTGATCGAATGTTTTGGTAATAACATCGTCCGAAAACTTCACAGACTTTTTAATTTTTGGTGTTTTCTTGATTTGTGAATTTGTTGTTTCACATTTTTCGACAGATTCTTCCATATTTGTTTGGGAATCTGTCTGGATATTTTCTATGTTCTCCCTTGGTATCCTTTTTATTCTTTTGTCGTCGCTTACCATGTATGCAGGCTTCAATCTGTCAATTGAAATTGTTCGAGGTTCGCCTGCAATGAATATCACAAAGTTTTTCTCATCTTGTGATACTACTTTGTAAGGACTGGCGTATGGTTTTTCCAGCACAGATCTCATTTTTTTGTCTCTAACAAATACATGTGAAGTATTGTCCAAGTGTTTCGAGACGTAAATCTTGGGCTGGCCATGGCAAGCTGCCTGTTCAAGAAAATTGTTTTCATCATTTCTTATATTTTGTACCATAATTTCGGGGCTAACTTCCTTCGAATTTGTGAAGAAGTCCCCTGGAAGGCGTAGCTCTTCGCCAAACGCTAATTGCGCTGCAGAATGACCTGTATCCGTTTGTAGGGCAGATCGAAGGCCTAAGAGGATGGTAGGAAGTACTTCTACCCATCTCTTGGTATCATGAGACATGATAGAGGCTTTGAGGGCTCTATGCCATCTCTCAATTTTGCCATTGGCTTGAGGATGGTAAGCTGTGGTATGACTATGTTGAACACCAAGCTTATTGGACAGCTCTTTAAAGAGCGAGCTCTCAAATTGGCGACCTTGGTCTATAATTATGACTTCTGGTACGCCATACCTCGCAATCCAGGTATCGTATAACCTTGCAGCTACTGTAGGAGCTGACATTTCGTGTAGAGGGATTGCTTCTGGCCATCGTGTTGCCCTGTCTATTATCGTCAACAGGTATCTGTGTCCTTGAGATGGTGGCAATGGGCCTACCAAGTCCATATGTACTGTTTTAAACCGCTCTGTTTGTTTGAAGGATTTGAGGGGCGAGCGAGTGTGTCTTCCTACTTTGGATTCTTGACAGTTCAGGCAACTGCAAGCCCATTTGTTGCAGTCAGACTTCATTCGTGGCCATACAA
Source organism: Ericerus pela (assembly GCA_011428145.1). Classification (NCBI taxonomy): domain Eukaryota; kingdom Metazoa; phylum Arthropoda; class Insecta; order Hemiptera; family Coccidae; genus Ericerus; species Ericerus pela. Next base: position 70,920 of record WOFM01000120.1, read on the forward strand.
ACCTTGCCAAAATCATATTAGCACTACATTTTGGCCCAGCATGTGACAGATTATGTACACTGTTGAAAGCCAACCTGCGATATTTTACCGGTAGAAATGGCCTATTCTTACCTGTACTGATGTCACATGTTAAGAAAACATCAGTACCGGGAATTTTTCGCTGTCTCAATTTGAGAGTAGTATCATCGTTCAATAACAACTCTTGCAATTCTGCATCCTTAAGCTGTGCTTTAGCTATTTCAGCATAAGGTAATTGGACAGGAGCCGAGATAGCTTCGATTCTACTCAAGGCATCAGCTGGAGTGTTAAGTTCTCCACTTATATACTGAATGTCGGTAGTCAATTGACCAATATAGTCTAATTGTCGTGCTCTTCTTGGCGATGCCGGTTCTGCTTTTTGTGTGAAGGAATATGTTAGGGGTTTATGGTCAGTATACACAGAAAAACATCTACCCTTTAATTGGTGCCTGAAATGCTTCAACACAGCAAAAATTCCGAGCAATTCCCTATCGTATTTGCTATAATTCTTTTCTGTTTTTGAGAGCTTCCTCGAGAAGAAAGCTAGCGGTAACTTCTTGTTGTCTTTATCCAATTGGTACAGGGTTGCACCAATAGCAAAATCAGATGCATCGGTACTCACGCATAATGGCAGACTTTCGTCTGGATGAGCCAATAGAGTTGTATTTGCCAGTGTATCTTTGATTTTCTCAAAGGCCTGTTTGGCTTCTTCATTCCATTTGAGTGGAGTTTTGTCTTTCTTTTTACTTGTCTTGATTAGTGCAAACAGCTTACTTTGTTCAGCTGCTGCATTCTTCATGCATCGTCTATAGAAGTTCACCATCCCCAAGAAACGCCTAAGTTCAGCGACATTTGAGGGCTTTGGGAAGTTCAATATTGGCTCTACTTTGGTCTTCAATGGGGAAATGCCTTTGGTCAAGACTTTGTAGCCGAGGAAGTCAGTTTTGGTCTGTGCATATAAGCTTTTGCCTACGTTGATAGTAAGCCCGGCAGCGTGTATACGCTGTACGACGGCTCTTACATTCTCCTCGTGCTGATGCTCACCACCTTCAGAGAAAATGCAAATATCATCCAAGTATGCATATGCAAACGGCAATCCCCTAAACAGTCCATTGATAAATCTTTGGAAAGTTTGTGCTGAGTTGGGAAGTCCAAACGGCATTCGAAGGTATTCGAATAGTCCAAAGGGGGTTATAACCGCTGTCTTTGGTATGTCCTGGTCAGCCATAGGAATTTGGTGGAATGCCCAGTTGATGTCTATTTTAGTGAACATCGTTTTACCCTTCATATTTGCGTTGAAGTCCATTATATTGGGGACTGGGTAGCGATCAGGAACTGTTTTAGCATTTAAGGCCCTGTAGTCTCCAACAATTCGCCACTCTCCACTTGCTTTTTTGGTCATGTGGATAGGGGAGCTCCATGAGCTTTTTGAGGGGCAACATACGCCCTCCTCGACGATGCGATGGAAGTATTCTCGTGCCGTTTTAAGTTTGTCAGGCAGTAACCTTTGTGCTCTAACATGGCAAGGTGGTCCTTTTGTCTCTATGTAATGAACAGTGTCATGTTTATAGGTAGGATGCCTGCAAATTGATGGTTGGGTGACTCCAGGATAGTCAGACAGGATCCGTAAGAGTTGTCCGTTGACTTTGGTACAGCTGGATATATTTGTGTCCAGTCTGTAAGCTAGCGTTTTGCCATCCACACAATGTTTAGATTCACTATCGATCAATTTGCCGTTTTTGAGGTCAATGATCAGGCCAAAATGTGCAAGGAAATCTGCACCCAGGATCTGGTTTGGAACATCTGCAACCGTGAAGGACTACGTCATGATTTTCTTGAGTCCGATGTCAACTTTGCTGGTTTCTAGTCCGTAAGCTGGAAGGTTTTTACCATTCACAGTACAGAGATAGTATTTTGAAGGGAGTACTTTTTGGGTTTTGTTAACTGGCAATATGCTCAGGTCTGCTCCCGAGTCAATTAAGTACCTTCTCCTGTTTGTCCTGTCCTTAATGAACAGGCGGCATGAGTATTTTTCTGAGGGGTCTTTGGCCGCATAGATGGCCCCTTGTTCTAGTTTGACGCCTCCTTGGTATAGGATTTGCCCCACCTTCTGCATCTGTTGTTACATTTGGTGGCCTCTGCACCAAACCGGTTATAGAAAAAGCAACTTTTATCATCCCAATTTCGAGACTGGTTTTTGGGAGATGATGTTCTCAGTGGAGTTGAACTCTAACCCCTGTTGTTGGAACTAGATCTGTGGTCTCTGGATGGGGGCTATTGCCACTGTTGTTGTTGTTGCTTCTACTTTTAGATCTTTGTCGCCAGCTACTATTGGATTTTGTGGAGCCTTGGCTTTTGTTCTGTTTTACTTCATCAGTCAACTGAGCTATTTGAGCTCGAAGTTGAGCGATCTCTTCAGTCTCTGCAGATACTGCACTGACCACGGGCTTTGACCTGGTATATTCGAGCACATTATCTGCGGATTTCGCAAGGAAGTCCAAGTCTGCGGATGTGTTTATCACGGTCAAACCTACAGCGGCTAGGCATTGCACAACACTTTGGAGAAGTTGTTTGCAAAACTGATTGCCTATGACAGAAGGGGCTACGATGTTATCCGCCTTCTGCCTCAATTTTGCCATGAAGATTGAGGGTTTGTCGTCCCCCATCTTCATACCACCCATCACATCGTCAATGATTTGGTTTTTAGTTTTACCAAACACATTCCTTATCTTCTTGACAAACTAGGCATATTTGTCCTCTTCTGTCGAAGGGCATTCCATGATATCCGGAATGTGGCGGATTATCTGTGGGGGCATGCCTCCACAGATGTGGAGATACCGCTGGTTCAGTGTAATGTTTTTAGTCTTGAACCTTCCTTCCAATAGTGTCAACCACAAGTCTACCTGATTGGGCAGAAATTCCAGGATCTCTATCCTTCGTCTATAGAAGTTGGGGTTCTGCCCTGGCTGTAACTGCAAAATCTGCATTATTTGTGCCAGGACTTCAAGCGTCAGCTATGGCTGAGCACTCTCGCTGCGATGGTTGTGGGTTTTCACTTCCATTTGGTGGTGGGACCATTGCTATGTCTTTCTGATGACAAGCCTATTCCACAGAACTACTTCCTTCCTTGCTAGTTGAAAACACTGGCTCCTGTGTTTGTAGGACAGGTGTTTTTGGGTCAGAACTTTGGCTTAAGGTTTGACCACTTCTCAACATTTTAACTGCTAGTTGTTCTTTGTTTATTGCAGTTCCCAGTCGTGTTAATTCTGGGTGTTGAGGGCCTTCTTCCAGATTTGGTGAATTCTTAGAGTGTCGAGTCGAAGTTGGGAGGGTTGGGGGATGAGTCCAACCTTCTTCCTCCAGGTCTGCTGTCTGGTTTCTCTTTGTTTATATATTTTAAAGAGAGGGGTGTAAGTTCCCACTTCAGCAGAATCTACTTCGACGACCTAAAAAGGTGTCTGTCTGCAAAAAATTTTTGTATTTGCCGAGCAAGCGAGTATCTCGCCAGCACACCGCGCCTAAGAACATCTCACGACGTAGCCAAAAATCACGTCGGGGTCACCACTGTGGAATACCTTGTCGTGAGTGATATTCTCACAGAAGGAAATTCAACAGAATTTAAACGTGTTCAACCACTTTGTACATAAGTACGGGTAGGCCAAAACCAAGGCGAACACTGGCGATTTTAGAGCCGGTTCGGGTGGTTTATATACGGCTTATTTGCACACACACAAACACACGTACGAAAGATAATACGTACGTCGGTGAGGGCGGCCTGGTCGCATCATCCCCTATCGAGATAAGAGATGGCTGGCTGGTTTGTGTACAAATTGTGACATCATTTTATTGTGTCATGATTCGGTACTCGTACATTACCTGCAAGTACGTACAGGTAATTACGATCGAACGTATTTTGTGTATTTAACGTCACAAGGACGATTGTTTGCCTGCCCTTTGGGGTGGCAACTGTCATCGATGGGTCCAAGCCCCTATACCTCATACGGGAGAGTCCCCACAGTATTAATGGATTTAAACCCAGCCTAAGTACATATGAGTTTGAAGCCTGCTGCTCTCTCGATTAGGTACTTCATTAAATTTTGTGACATCCCATTGCAGTTCCAGGGCCAGAGAAAATAAAGACCTGACACAAGATGTTTAACCCAACTATTCGAAAAAGATAGCAATATGTTGCGTTATTAAGAACTATCTCATAAAAAAAAGTAGGTAACAGAAAAAATAGGCAACCAAAATTATGACGTTATTAGTCTCTCCTCCTGTCAAAGTTTTCAAGTTCAAAATTATGACGTCACCACTCATTTCAGCTGATAATAAAATTGTGACGTCAATCACTCCTCCTGACAAAGTTTTTAAATTCAAAATTATGACGTCATCAATTTTTTTAACTGTTAAAATTTTCAAATCCAAAATTATGATCAGCGTATATTGTATTTTTCCGTAGTATCCTCAGAATGATACTCCTATTCAGACATAGATGAATGAATGCCACTATGATAAACGTACAAGCAGTTATTTCATGAAATTATTTTCTCAATATTATTTGGCCAACTATTCCCTCATATTCAATGTGCATGCACCCCTACCCACACAGACATGAAAAAAAAGTTCATTGTCTCCTCAGAAATAACGAATTCTACAGTGTTACCACAAAAAATCCAGGGCCAACATAAGCCAAAATGCCACTCTGTGGCGCTTCAATGCTTGTACACCATAAAAAGAAATTCTGCCTCGACCTCCAATTTTCTATGCATATGTCGCCGTCAAATGCGAAAATAAGCCTTTATCGAAAATGTCTAGGCACTTACTATTTTACAGTCAAATAATATAATGAATCTCCATTATAGCTTTGGACTGAATAAAATTAGGCATTATATATAATACTCATCACTCTCCGGTATTTTTTATAATTATAAAATTGGCCAAGTTTTATCAGTACTATTCGTTAGTCAAAATCAATAATCAAATATTAAAATTCAAATTAATTCAAACATATTATATTTATTTAGGCCCCAATTAAAAAAAAAAAGTAATTGTCTTAAGAAACTGGAACATTCTCTTACTGTCTCTTGCTCAGTGTATTGTTGAGCTATCGAATATGAAAATGGTAGGTAACTTACGTCTTACCTAATATAAGTTTTACATTTCTACATCGCAACTACTGACTGAATGAATACATAATTAACTACAATAAAATACAATATTTATTCTTGCTTTATGTTACAACTTCGAGCCAAAACGAAAAATAAAATTGAAAGCGTGGTTTTCCCAATATTGTAGACACAGTGCATGCGGGCGTTATAATTTAGAATACGAGTGTAGGTATAGTGTAAGTATTGTTATTTATTTGAAAATGTCACCAAACGTTTATCAAGAACCATAAATAACATGTTTCTACACCACTACGGGTAGATTATTTCGTATACCTATCTCAATAGTTTATTGAAGTCGTGCTTACCTCAGATCTTTAACAATATCAAATTCAACGGTTGCTTTTCCATTTATTGGAACGATTTTGAACACAGGATTTGTTAAGAATGGTTGAATTACGCCTGAGTGAATATTTGGATTGATGGACACTGTAGCTTCACCTTTTACAGATTTACCATACAGGTACCTGAAGAAATAAAAAAATAAATAAATAAGAGCCATTTATGAATTTATATACAAACTGAGTCAGGTCTGTCTCTGAAAGACTGAATCGTGTTATTAGTTTAATTTCAATAATGCACCCATGAAGAGTATATATACCGATAAAAACCCTTTCTAAAATGAAATTGAATTAAAATCAGAATCAGGTAGATAAACAATTAGAAGACGATGCAGGTTGTTTTCTGAGAAGCCACACAAACTTTAACAGAGGATAATATACTTTAAATCATGTTTAATAATCTAGTGCCCTCTTGACATGCTGCTGTTTACAAATTGGATGGACTGTCATTAAGATCTACACCGACCATGTGCACACTGGCACAGCGGCGGATTTAAGTCTCTCGACGCCCCAAGCTGTAGAAATTTTGCCGCCCCAAGAAAACATTTTCGTGCTCCCTTTCCTCCAGGAGCAATGTAAGGTATTGTTGTGTTTAGATATCACTTTTTTTAACTCAAAAATTTGCCGCCCCAAAAATTTTCCGCTTGAAGCTGCAGCTTCGTCAGCCTGTGCGTAAATCCACCACTGCACTGGTATGAAAATTACCCCATATCAATCAATTCTGACCAATTAGAATAGTCAGATTCTTTGGAATGGGGTAATTTGTATGCCAGTGTTTACAAATAAATGCACGGGGCGATTGTTTCCACCAATCAGATTTTTAGAAAGCAAAACACGTGGCATTGGCAGCCCTATCTTATAGGTGTGACATAAAAACCACTATTATGTCGTCTCCATCATATAATTATCCTTGAAGAGTGACCTATTCTCAATGTTTAAGGGGCTAGGTATACTAACAGTATAGCTAGTGAAGGCGATAGTCAAAAATTTTTTACTATTGATTAATCGATAGTTTTTCGATAGTTTATAATGAACAAATTTTTTTTTATCAAGCTTGAAAAAGGGTATAAATCTTACTAATGTTTTTTAACGAACTCTAAAAACAGTCTAATTTTGTAAAATCAGGCCAAAATGAACGTTTTAACAAAAACTATTGTCAGCGATAGTTCATCAACCTACTATCGAAATATCGATAGTTTGATAGTTTTTCAAAAATTATCAATAGTTTGATAGTACTATCGCCCATTACTAAGTATAGCAACAAATTTAATTTATATTTAACTGATATTTGTCAATGTAGAACTTCGAGGATATATATATGATGGAGACGACACGGAACAGTTTTAACATGGGGTTGAGTGTCCAGGCTATAGATGCCATGTACTGGCGTACGAAGTACCCTAACAGCTCTACAGTACCTACAAGATAGGCCCAAAGTAAAAAATAAGTCTATGCAGTCTGTCAAACAATTTGAGTGCCAAACTTCAATGGGAGGTAATACTCATCGAGTATTTGTGACTAAATCATCTAGTTGTAGAGGGGTGAGCCGAGCTTGATAGTTAAATTTTTTTCAAAGTCCTTATCAAAACTTGATCATTTTCTATGTTTGTATTTTAAATTTGGATTTGAAAGAAAAATAACGGGTTTATAAATGCAAAACTAAGATGAAAATTGAAAAATTTCTGATGTTTGGCATAAATAAGATTGATTCATTGATCAAATCTATTTTGCAGTACCTATCATATACCTAATGATTTTTGGAGAAAAGAAGCGTGAAATTCCACCAATCAGAGAGGTTAAAAATATCAGTACTTGAAATAATGTAAGGATTGCTAGTATGTGTAGTGCGTCTACTGTCAGATAATACATTTTATCAATATTCTACAAAATTTGCACTAGTCGAGCAAAGCCTGATAGTGAACTCAAAATGTAATAAAGAACAAAATTCTCAATTAAATTCGACATAGGTAATGAAAGTCATCGAACGCAATAGAGGGAGAACCAGATAGATGAAATTTTAGAAAGATACCTATTCTAATACATTAGCTAAATATACTGTGACGGTTTGACTGAAATTGGAACATAGAATCTCGAGATATCGCTGAAATTATGTTCGGATATCAAGGTTGAAATGATGAGAACTCAATCTATTAGGAGTAAATGCTGAAAGTATGTTTGAATCTTACAATTCAAATGATGAGAACTCAAAACAATTGAAATATGATAGAGATATTTCAAGATTCTACGTTCAAATTTCAGCCACATTTTCACAGAATAATGAGCTAACTTACCTGAATGTTGGTAAAATTTCTGCCTTTAAAACAAATGGTTTTTGTTCAGTTGCATTCGATGACTTTGATTACACCTTATATCATGAAGCAACATAAGAAATATACTTTCATACGACTTTTGTATGACTTTTGCTCAAAGGGTACACGTAAAGTTTTGTCGACTGTGGTTATCTCTTCCTATGAAACAAACACAAAAACTATTGAAAAACATGATTTTCTATCCAGCATGATGAAATATGAATGACACTCAACTCGAACTTTCACAAACTAACATCTACGATGTAGTAATCATATGCATGGAAACCTATTTCAAACTGGGACGTGCCCTGTACTTGTTTATATTATTTTTATTCCAAATCCAAACGTAAAATACTAATGTAGAAAACCGTACTGATACGGACTTTGAAAAACATTTAACTATCAAGCTCGGCTCTCGTCCCCTTCACAATTAGATGATTTAGTCACAAGTATCATCGAGTTCAAGAAAAAATATATGAACATATTTTACTTGTCCTTTGAATTGAAGGGGCTACAAGGTTGCAAAATTTGAAAATTGTGAATTTCTATGGGTTTATTTTTTATACAAATTCTATTCTAATCATTTTTACATGGACGGCAACGTTTAGTACCTCGACAAAAAAAAAGTTATGTTTCAATTGACTATTTGATATATTAGAAGAACAACAGGAGTTTGAAAATTTCAATTTTTTTCAAAATTGCCATATTTTAAAATTTCAAGGTTGAGATTAATTTCCAAACAAACTCATTTGTCATTCTTCTTATTCCATGTTTTCATGTTTAGAGTGGAAAATGATTTACCTACCACAATCCAAATTGTAAAATAATATTGTAGTAATAATCTTTGCATCAGGGATTGTTTTAAACTTTTTGAAAAATTGTTAATGGAATAAGGAATAACTACTGAGTGTAAACAATAATCTTAACCTTAAAATTTTGAAGTTTGGAAATTTTGTAAAAATTGAAATTTTCAAACCCCCGTAATTCTTTTAATGTTTCAGATAGCCTATTGAAACATGTGACTTTTTATAATGAAACTTTTTTGCGTATGGTAATAAACTAAAAAACAGTTATGAAACACATCACCATGATTATGAGAGCTTGACCCATTCAACTCCAATTGATTCATCGAATGAAAATCAAATAAAAGTTTCACTTTAACTGTGTGTATCATCACACACTCTTTTTTGTTTGTATTTTGAAGGTACTAAACATTCCCGCCCTAGTAAAAATGATTGAAATAAAATTTTTTTAAAAAATAAACCTATAGTAATTCACAATTTTCAAATTTTGCAACCTTGTAGCTCCTTCATTTTAAACATTGACTATATATACTATCGTAACCAGACTGACAAATCAATGTTGAATTTCTTCCACCAAACTTGGATCCAAAAAATGGATCCTACATACAGGTTTCGCTGCTGTCGGGGGATCTGAGTTTGAAAAAGAACAAAAACATACATGATCATCCACATTTTATTGTGTGTGTAGTAAACAACCTTTTTTTAAAGGTTTTAATTTTTATTTTCTATAGCAGCCAACTCTTCAGTGTATAAGTTTTTTATGATACCTATTAAAAAAAAGGACTAGTTGAAGAACAATTTGGAGAAATATTTGGGAAAAAGAGAAGATCTGTACTACTAACGGACCATTGTGTTTTAGAAAAAAACTGGATTTTTGATGAAAAACTTCTCCATTAGATTTGTCAGTCTAATATATATATTCATTTAACGTTTTTAAAGAGCAGGCAAAATGCGTGTAAAACTTTTTTGTTTTACTTGATGAGTACAACCTCCCACCCAAGTTTAGCACTCCATTTGTTTGACATACTATATATACATGGGTTTACCTAATCAAATAACAATTTTAAAATAAATTTCTCAATGTTGTGCCTCCAGTATACCTAACTCCTTAACCTTTGAGAACACGTTGAACGTTTTTATTTGTTTTAAAGTGTACTCGTATTATCTATCGTTGAAGTTCGAAGGGGACGAGTATTCTCAGGAAACACCTTGCATTACAGAGTAATGGCATAGCTAAGAGAGGCATTTTTTTCCATCTGAAGGTGTCTAATTTGTCTAAAATCTACGTAGGTATTTTATCTTCCTTTTAAGACACGAACATATCCACTAATTACCGGTTATCAGCAGACACAATGACCAAAATATTATTTTGCTTCATGAATATAATTATTCACTTTCTTTTCAGAGAAGGACTTCAAATCCTCATAGATATACCTTCTATGCGTGGGTGCAGCTGTACCATTTTTTATTTATGCAATAATTAGCCTCTGTAGGTATACTGTTATTTAAATCTTACTTCGCATAAATTACAGCAACCAGTCGCGAATCTTTGAAAGTGGCGTGCGTAGGAACGTTAATTTTCACTTCGAACTTTGGCAGAACATATTCAGCCACTTCGAAACTTTTGCTAAAAATCTGATCCACAATGTTCACCGTTATATTCCAATTACCAAGAACAGGATGTTCACTTAACTGTAATTCCGATGAAAATACTCCATGCGTTGTAGACTGTTTCCGCCATTCTTTAATACGATTACCTTTACCGTCCTAGAAAAAAAAAAACAAAAAAACAAAAAAAAAACAAAATTACAAATGATTCCGTTAAAGTTTTAAAATTTTCCGCATACGAATTATACGATAATTTTGTACATATTTATATATATATACAGTATATAAATAATTTACCGTAACGTGCATATTCAATAATGTCGTCGATACTGGTCGAAGTGAAGGATTCAACACGAGAACTCGAAATAAAACGACGTGCCCTGGTTTATAAATTGCTTTGTCCGTCTGGATGAATACCGAATAGCTTTTGTGTATGTATTCCAAGTCTGTCGAATTTCTAAAATTCAATCCTCCACTGCCACGAATGCTTAGTGAGTACGAGCCAGAGTTTATATCACTGATCTGCGAAAATAGGTACATAAGTTATAACGGTGAACATAGTATATTAATCAATCCGTAACATTATTATTCAACGCACTTTCAATTGGTAATTTTTATTGCTCTTATGAAAACGATTGTAATTAATACTGCAACCCCTCGATCTGCAAAGTGTGACACAAATGTGACTGTGAAAAATGACGCATTTTGTGGCATCAATGTGACACAATTCTATCGCTATCAAAAACAAGATGACACTTGTGTAATTTTATAATGAATGAATTGAGACACTATCATGAAATTTCATCCAGTATATGTCATATGTGTGCCAATCTATAGCCACAATGGGAAAAATGGCGTGTCACAATTGTTATTTTTGCAGACTGCGTCCGAGCCCATTAAAATAATATAGCTTGATTGTTAGGACTAGGGGATCCCATCTTCACAACCTTCCCTTCCAACACCCTCACTCTTTAGTCTTTGACTGTATAATACTGGACCAATGTACTTTTTAACATCAAGACATGCCGGTGAAAAAGTAGGCAACCCTAGCGTACCTTTTGCGTATTTTCAATATTTTGCTTGAGTTTACCAATTTAAAATACATTTGATAAAGACATCCCTTAAATTCACAAATATCGCGTATATAAACACAAAGCAAAATAGGTCAAATATTAGACTCTGGTTGCCTATTCAGCACCGGCATGTCTAACTAGAAATCATCTTTCTTTACTGGTCCTATATTATATAGTCAAACCCCTTACCTCACCAAGAAACATGAACTATCAATTTAGATAAAATTTTTTTTGGAGCTAAGAGGGATCCAGACTCCAGGACATCCCTGTAAACTCACATTTCCCCTTATCACTTTCATATATGCTACTCCTTTTATAACTTATCAAAAAACGCTGTAGTTTATTCTTATTCATTCCTTTTTCTCACGTCAATAATAGAATCATTACTGTGTTTTCCCCGTTGCGATCAGTTTATTGTTATTTAATATTTTCTTTTTTTCTTTATGTAATGTGTTTGTTCCTTTAACTCAACTTCCATCGCCAACTCCCCCAATTGTCGACGTTGAAAATTAATGGAACAATATTAGGTTGTTAATCGCCTTCTACATAGTAGGCAACAGATGTCAAAATGGCTGTTGTTCTCACTTGTAACCACAACCACAACCATAACCAGAACAATAACCACTTAAAACTTAAACAAATTAACATTATTTCTGTTTGATAGGATTGCACTAACTTACATCAACCTACACTGGTAGGTATATTCCACAAATATTCAAGTAAAACATGGTGCAAAGTCATATAACATTCCTACATTTACAGAGCTATTGATTTGGGAACCAATTAACAAAACAAAAAAATTTCACCTAACCAATAACAAATAACCAATTCCCATAAAATGCTGAAACCATTAACCAGAACAATAACCAGAAAGAATTGGTTTTTATTGGTTTTTATGGAATATCAATATTACTGATTACTTTTTTTCAAAAATTACTAATTATTTTGTGGAAAATTATTATAGATAATTCGACTACTGTAAATTTTTTTTGTCTATTTTACCCCGAATTTTGTCTCAACCAATAATCATTAACCATAACCAATGATCAGAAAAGTTGTTTTGATTAATCAGAACAATAACCAGTAACCAAATAATCACATTTTTAGCCAATAACTAATAACCAGTAACCAATATAGATTTTCACTGGTTCTCAGTCAATAATCCCAAAAATGTTTTGGTTATAAGCCCTGTTCGCAGCAACGGTGACAGCGGTTACAAGCTCTGACTCCGAGTTATTTTCAGTGTTACCACGCATCAACGTGGTTCCTTTTTTCTTCCCTTTTGATTTAATGATGAATTATTTGAAATAGGCGAACTTCGCCGGTTATTCTTCCTCCAAATTTCGTCTGTCACAATTGTGATTTATGAGACAAACTAAAACATTTAAAGTCTTTTCAATATGAAAAATTATTTACTATTTTCAAAAGATACTTTTTGAAAACCTGCTGTTCCATTCAGAAAAGCGCGGCACACTAGTTTTCAGTAGAGACTGTTCGATTCGAAAGGAGAAAAAATCCATATTTCCGCAACTATGGTATGAAGGTTCTTGTGAAAAGTTCTAAAGATTTGAATGCGTTTGTATGACATGTCAATGAAAAGAAAAAATTGCTCGATTTATGTTAACAATTTTTTCAAGTTATTCCACTTCACAAAACTGACACATCACCAAAACCAAAGGGCCGAACTGACATCTAACTTCTCAGAACTGATCCGGAACTAAAACTTGAAATAGCTGCATTCGATGTATGGCAAAAAAAGGGTGACACTAAAAATATTAGAGTGGGTCCAGTTCATTTAAAATTTAATAGGTAGTTCTCAGTAACTCAGCTCTAATTTACCGTTTTAGGGCGGTTTTAGTTCTGTGCAGTGAAAAAACACTAAACAGTTGACATCTCAAATAGAACAATTGAAAGAATTTTCTTGATATAAATGGCATAGGTACAAATGATTTTTCATGGGTCATATTCTCAGTCGTTATTTAAATTTACTTAATGTTAAAGGAATTTAGCTAAATGAATTCACTTAAGTGCTCAAATTTTCCCTTTAGAATTTATACCTAAGTACGACAAAAATGACGTTTTAAGAATACCAAAACAGTTGAGTATACTTAATTTTTACCTTAAGGGGTTTACTAAAAGTTTATTCAAGTGAACCGAACGACTAAGAATATGGTCCCATATTTTCGGAAAAAAAACTTCTCGGAACCTACTCACCGATTCATGTGGGGATGTTCCGTACTTTTTGGGCTTTTTTTTTAGTTCTTTCTGTTCTGGTAAATCGATAAGCCAGGGTAAAAAAAATAGACTATCATAGCAAAATATTAATTTTCAATTTTTTTACAATGTTGATCAGATATATAAGGTAAAAAGTAATGACGTCACTCATAAACTGCTAAAATTTAAATTCAGTACTCACCTAATGTGAGATTTTTTTTTCAGACTTTCACCGATAAGTTTTTATGATTTTAATTTTCTTACTACTGAAAAATGGTTATAGGCTGTTTTAGACTTTGTTGGTTCTGTAAAGGCTGCTAGGGAATTGAAAAATTAGTCTCTTTTATCATGACAAATGCACTTCTCAATGTTGTTATCCGCATAGTCCGGTAAAATACTAATTAAGTACATATGTATCTCATACCTCTAATCTAACAATTCGCGTAGAAAAAGGCTCCACAGAGACGGAATCGGTAGTTTTGAAAACTCCACCACTATCCTGATTGCCACTGATTTCCACTACTACAAATGTCGGTTCGCTGGTATTTTGCATGCTCACCGATACTAGAAAATCGCTATTTGGCCTCAAAGTTTTGGAAGCCACCAATGTGTAGTAACTGCGTAAGAAGCATGCAAATAAAATTCATTTCATTAGTACAAAAAAAAAAAAAAAAAAGCAAAATAAGTTACGAACTATCAATATAGGTAGGTAGGTAGTTAGGTACATGCACATTTATAATAGGCTTATATAAAATGCATAAATTTCTATTTTTATCTCTTACCCATTTTCATCGAATGCAGTCTGAGAATCGACACTGATAATGCTATTGAGGAATAATACACAACAGACTACAAAACCAGTTTTAAGCATCGTATCCTTTAATCGAATTTTAGACCATTTTAATGGCGGATAGTTCCTCTCGCCGAGTGAATTCATCTGTAGAAATGTTGAAAAATTGGAGTAAATTATAACTGTAAAAATTTCATAGATATTTCGAATTTTTCATTTCTTTAGGTACATACGTAAAAAAAGGAAACTAATTTTGTTTTTGACGATTTGGTGAAAGTGAATTCTCTATAAAAAGACAATTTGAATTTCTGTCTGAATGATTATTTACAGTTAAGAGAAGAAAGTAGACCCTGAACGTGTTGATGATTTTTCCACTCAACTGAAACTAAACGAAAAGATATCTAAATTCTTGTTTTTAAATTTATATACGGAGGGTTCTCGGATTTCAGAGGATGGTTTGTTTTCATGGTAGGTTTCACACAAGTATAGGTATAGGCCTATAGACAATATTTGAATAAAGTATTTTTCAACCACTAGAGAAACACCTTTGTCATTTAGCTCTGCTCAACGGATGGATACCTAGCGTGACAAAAGTGCGGTAGTTTTGACTATAAAGTTTCACTGAAAGTCATAATCGAGAAACATTATGTTTTATAATCAATAAATCAGTCAATGAAATATGACAAAATTCACATTACATAACGTTCAAAACGACTCCATGTGAATGACCATCTTTGACAAAAAAACATTATTACTTTTGCCTAATTTTTTTCATGACCCCACGTAGGGTCCACTCAAGTAAGGGCGGAGCTAGGGTAACTTTTGTTATTGTTTACGATCATCAAATTAGTTGTTGGCACTCTTGGGGTCATACCGAAAAAATTTCTTTGATGCAACTTAAATGCATATACTTTTGCACGAGAAAAGTAAAAAATAACTTTCATTTAAAAAGGAAAATAATTTTCAAAATTTGTCTTCTTGAAACATGTCTTTTCTCCTGGCTTTAAATTCTGAAAATATTTTTGATTTTTAAATTTTGTTTTCTCATCAAATACCATTCCCATCTCCATGGGCGCCATTAGGATTTTTCCAGGGCGTTAAAAAAAAAATTCTAAGAAAATAGAAAAATTGATTTCAATTAAGAGCCACGTATTGTGTTAAGAGGCAAGGCTAGTTGGGTACAAGTGCACCACCTTGTACCTCTTTTGTGGTACCCATTCCCATCACCCTTTAAACAAATTTTGATTTCGATTCTTTTTGGATTACGGTTTTTTTAGTCCTTCTCACATTTTCATTGCTTTTTTTGACAACTATTAATAGATCTTGGAAACTCTGTGTCTCTTTAATTACCAAATGACTTTCGCCTTGGTGGGTGCTAAAAATTAATAATACAAGATGCTGAAAATTTTATGTGATTCTCTCTGTAAAACCTTAACCAAAAAATGTTGCGATAAAAATACAACAGCCTAACGAGATGATGATTTAAAAAAAAAAACGATCTATTTTCATGTTCAAAAATTTTTTTGGTTTTCAGAAAATTCAGTACGTACGTCAATTAGACGAAAAATGAGAATGAAAATGTTTAAAATTTAAATTTCAACTCATTGTGCAAATAGGTAAGTAATAAATTTGGACTTAGTCCATAAAATTAAGCCTTGTAAAAATTTCGATTTTAAAAAACCAAGTTATTGACCCCTATTCTCTCGTTTCAAGTTATTCAAAAACATAAAAAGTTCTTTTTAAGAAAATATCAAAATTCAAACCATATCGGCATTTAAAATGTCAAAATACGTGCAGGATTCTTCAAAGGTTATATTAAATTTTATAGTAGGTACCCTCTTTGTTCTCATGAATAAGATAAAGTTTCCTTTTCCACGAAAAATCTCAACACCAACAAACGTGTACTTTCGAACATAATTTGTGCGTTGTTTGTTTGCACACGTATAGCTAATGTAAGTTTTGGGTGAAACGGTCAATGTTAACCCTTTTTCCGGGGGCTGAGAAAAACATTAACTCTTGTAGAATCGACAATCATTTCTCGTTTTTCGCAATCATTTTTTCCGAATTTCTATATTTTTAAGCCTGCGTACATTGCAATTGGTGAGAGATAGATTTCCTCCAAAGGAAAGCCAAAAATTGAATTGTGAGTTTCCATACACAGCGTGTTTCCTAAGAAGCCTCAGAACTTTAACAACAGATAGAATAACATCTTAAGTAAAATAAAATATATACAATGAATACATATCCTGTTTTCAAAAGTTAAAGAACTCGGTACCTATACTTTTTAGGCTACTTTAAAATGGTCATATGTCTACACGTGGACCCACTTAGTGCTTATCACTACAACGTCATTTCCATTTTTATTCTTTCCGTACTAACTTTGCGATCTATTTATTTTAAGAATTTGTTAGGTTTTTAGCGCAATTTTAAGAACGCCTAACACTTGATTTAGCATTTTTAATTTATTTTAAGGTATGCTGTTTATTGTTATAGTCCAGAGAGGCTGATCGAAAAACACATAACAAATTAGGTATACCTATTAAAAAAATGTATTTTCATGTCTCTTTGATGGAAGTGAGAGACTGATGAAATAAATTTAATCAGTTTATTGCAAACTATTTTATTTGTTGGAAAAGTGGAGTTCACACAAACTTCTCAATACGCCATTAAAGTTCACAAATAATTAGTGGTGTTTTGCTACTTTGATCAGGTTAAATTAAACATAAATAAACATCAGTGTTTCACACGACTGTGGAATAAATTATTAAACACTTATACAATATCTTCCTACAGGCATCCACCTCTGCTGGAGTAGACTACGGACTTATTTTTATGACAATCTTGCTCTGTAGAGAAACCAAAAGAAGTGAAATACTGGTTGAAATTAATTTACCAGGTCACTTCTACAATTTGGAAAAACACCTACACACTCGAAAACGTATCTCGCTGTACATCACAATATTGAACCAACGCATATATGCTGACTTTACGTCTTCAACATATTTTGCATGCGCCAATATGTTGGGCAGCAGTAATAGCGACGAATATTTTAAAATAGAAAATAGTTGCAGCTATTAAATATTTTGTCATATTTAGATAGAAGATGGAATAGTCTGTCTAAATAATACATTTAAGATAAAAATAGGGCTAAAAATTATTAGTTTTGTTCAGTAGAATTTCTACTTTTAAAACTTTTTCTTGGTTTAGTGTTCTATTACTTTGCATCGAAAACAAATTAATGTGTTCCTTTTCGGTAGATACTTAGGTGCTTTAGTTTTTTAATTTAATCATTTAGTTTTGCTAGAAACTGAAGAGTAACATTTTCAGACATGGAAAAAACCCATCGTGAAAAAGTGTGTTAATCTCCTTCACGACCTCGTAAAAAGACGAGATTTTTTTTTTTTTCTAGCCAAATTATCGAATAACGACGAATTCATTTATAATACATACAAATACTTCGCATTCTACTCATTGGTAGAAGAATAAATTAGATATTATTTTTCATTGAGAAAGTTTAACAAAAATTAACTTGTTCTGGCAAAATTATAGTTCATTTATTACAACCAGCGACAGAAGTGAATATAATTTGAAGAATGAATAATGTGAAACACTTTCAGAAAATGCACCAACTATATTTGACGAGAAACTATTTTCTTTTATGAATTCAAAAACAGGCAAATAGCCTTAAAGTAATAAAAAATACTCTTCTTAGTCGTACTCTGGACATGTTTTACGATTTTACAAATTTTTTGAAATCGTAGGCAGACTTTGCGTGGGGGTAATTTACCTCCCTCAAAATTGAATGAATCACCCTTCGCATTGCCTCCAAGAAAGGAAACAGCCGAAATATTACTCATTTCTGACGAACTAGGACACATTCTCCTTCGAATTCGAAGAATAGATAAACAATTCTATATATTGTTTCTCGCAGAGTCTATTCTCTATTCTTAATTTTCTCATTCAAGCCGAAAATATAACACATTAATACAAACGAAAATGGGCATTTAAAGGTTTGATTCTCTAACAAATGGTCGATTTTCAGTAATGGACAAAGGCAAACGCAGAAGCCAGGGTCGGCTTTTTATTTTGAGGCTCCAGCTTCGGTTTTCGAAGGAAGTTTTGTTGGAGCTAAAACGAAACATCCCCCATGTTGAACGCACACGTAGTAGACTATACCTTCGTCGCTTTCTTTGTCCCCCAAACATGCTGTTAATATTGCACAATTTTTTTCTGATTAAATTTTATTGGAACCAAAATGACGCCCCACTGTTGAAGGGGTCCGAGGAAACTGACTCCCTTTGGACCACCACCGCCAATTTTTTTAATCGTTCAATGAAGTACGGTTAAAATCAAAGTAAATTATCGATCTAATTGTCCTAAGAATGACAAACAAGTCGAAATTATCGATTAAATAACTGAACAACAAAAAAATATGTTACTTCCATTTTTTTTTGTATTCATAGTTTTTCTTTGTCATCATAAATAATAGGATCTCAACGAAAATATGTTTTTTATGTTATTTAAAGTTTTTCTTTTTTTTTACATAAAATGTATTCCGAAAAAATAAAATTTCGAGAACTACGACGAAATTTTGAAAAATAAGTTCTGTGAGCAAGGACTTCAGAAATACAGAAATATGTTATGAAATCCCAAAAATTTTACATTTATATTGGCTGAATTTTAAATTTTTTGAGAGCATTTAAACCATTCTTCTCAGAACGACGTGTATATAGAGAGTAGACATTATCCACCAAATTTCAAGTCACTTTGAAAAAAAAAATCATGAAGAAGGTATCTAAGCTACTGGCCCATTGCCAAGTACAAGATGAGAAAGGTTCATCTCTATAATTATTATCTGCTATCACTTTCATCAACCTAGGTAATTATAAATGCAAATTAAATACACTTTTGAATTTTTATTCTCTTTTTGGTTCATCCACATCTTATAGGCTACAAAAAAAATTAAAAAAAAACCAAAAGTCGGTAAAGAAAATTGTTCACATGCAACCAGACGAAGGTTATACTAATATCGACCAAAATTATGGGAACAAGGCAAATGGCGAAAAGAAAAATCAAATTTCACGACTACAATATTCTTTTTAGTCAAACGAATTATTCGTCACTCGGTAATTCAATCAAACACTGAATTTTTATTTGATGAAACAAGAACTACTTTTAAAATTTTTGCAGATGTCTTGAAAATTTTACCAAATATATCAATGTGTTAGATAATTAAATTATTATTGTTAAATGAGAGAGAGAGAGAGAGAGAGAGAAATAGAAAAAAAAAAAAAAAACAAATGTATGTTTACACATTCATTTACACTTATAGGTAGGTATCCAATAGTTAAATTTTTTTTATCTGAAATAATTATTAAAAAAAGTAAATACATTATTAATTATTCTATCTCATTGTAGTAAATCTGTAGGTGGGTAGAGGTATGCGACAAATTGTATTTTTCATTAGAAAAAAATGTCGAAAAAATTTCATAAAACGTGTTCATGCCAGCTATAGTGCAGTTAAAGAAAAACATCTCAGCCTCCTCTTTTTCCACTATGAACTTATTTATGATACGTGGGATGATTTTTTTAGAATCGAGGCAAACCGGTAATAAGTGGCACAAAACAAATAATGACAATCGTAACAGGAGAGAACGTCCAAATATGGTGAAAACATGTGACTAATATATATGAAGGTTCGGTTCGGTAACTTCAATTTATACCTACGTAGGTAAATTACGAAGCATTTTAGAATAGAAATTAATAATAATAACAACGCAACAAATTAAATGTATACTATAGTCTATATTATGATAAATTTCAAATATTTTCAGTTGCTTTATAGGCAGGCCTATCTAGGCAGTGAAATAAGAACACAAATTTTGCTTTCATTTATGTAAATGATGAAAATATTTAAAACGAAATTATAAGGGGGCTAATATGTACCAATAATGCCATAAAAGATTATAATATTTAATTTATCAACAGACAAGACGATGATAATTTAAAAATTTTATAAAAGACATCTTGAATTTAAGGCATAGGAATATAAATATATAGGTACCGTGTTATATATATATGTATATATATGTATGTATGTATGTATATATTTATACGCACAACAATTTGGTGAAACTGAATAGATGATATAGACCAGAACGATTTTGTTACAAAACAAATTTGAATTTATACTAGGTATAGACTTACTGTAAGTTAATTGATAGAATATTTTCGTTCACGACATCAACATAATATTAAATTTGATCTATAATTGAAACAAAAAATAAAAATAAACACACAGAGAAAACTGAAGAAAACTGAACAGAACACTTCATAAGTCAGGCACTAAAACGCAATGACAACGAAAAGATGAGGGAAAAGAAGAGAAACAGCGAAAGAGAGAGAGAGAGAGAGAGAGAGAGTGTGATAGAAAAAGAAGAGAAAAAATAAAAGTAAAATGAACGTTCAGTACATAAAACTAAATCATTTACTTGTAGACAGGAAATACGAACGATGAATATATAGTTAGAAACGTAGGACATACGTACACGAACGGTGAAGTTTCACAATAAAGGTAAATACTGAAGCCTGTCTGTATATTATGCCTTCCTAAAATATCAGCTGCAACAACCATACCAAAGTTCAAACTCTCCCACCATCAAAATGGTGACCTTGTTAACGTTTAAGGTATATATTCGGTCATCAGGTTCAGGCTTTTTGGTTTATAGGTGTAGTACCTACAGATAGTCGGCGAAGAATATATTTATGTTTTATTCACAGTCTCTTCCTCTCCGCTTGATATGTAACATCGACAATATTACATTTTATGCAAAATTAGGTACAGAAATAAAGTGCAAAATTCGTTTCAAGGAGGAAACATTTTCTGAAGATCATTACCATCATTACTCTTTCGTTTCGGTTTCTGTAAAATCCGGATGATGACATTGATCAAACATTTTATGGATTGTACTGATGAACGAAGAATAAAATTATTTATTGTTTTTTTTTTTCAATTCGAATGTCTGAAAATTTTATTAAGCACTTGATGTGTATCGGAAGTTTGATACGTATATAGTAACAATAGGCCAAACTGGCCATTACGTGTTTTAAAATTACTCATTTCGGATGAATTGATGAAAAAGCTGAGACCATTATATCCCTTAATTGGTACACGGTGGTGAAAATCACCACACTTGAAATAAATGCCAGGTTGTGCTTACGATTCAAATGCTACAAGGATTTATAAATGAGGGTATTGTTGGTTATAACAAAGAGCAATTACCCAAGAAGTATTGGATCAATTGCCAGGAATTTAGATTTTTGGTATTTGACGTAATCAGGTGAGGGATGACCAAAAATTTATGCAACTTGAAAATTTTAAAATTTTCATTTTTTGACTACCCTGATTGATAGTACTAGAGAATATAAATAAAAAAAGTCATATGCATGTATGGCCTAATTTCAAAATTGAAGGGGCTAGGAGAGTTAAAATGACCTAAATTATAAAAATTTTCATATCTTTGGTTCAAATAAAATTTAGCAGCTCTGAAACTACCAGAAAACAAATGAAGGAAACAACAAATTGTGCCCATCTTACTTACACATACAATGAATGCACACTTGCATGGCATACCAACTCCAACTGCCAAAACAAAAAATTGCATATTTCAATTTGAAATAATTCCGAGTATTTAGGCCTGATCAAAATGACCAAGCAGACACAACTGAATGAAAAAGAACCACACAAAATTGAATAACAACTTTTTGGTTACCTCAATTTAGATAACTAATCATCTAGTGCTTCAGAGTTCAGTGAAGGTTATATGTGATTGTGAATAAGTTGATTCTCCATAAGCTTCAGGTATATGTAAATGAGTACAATTTTCAGTCATTTATTTATTTTATTTTTCACATTTTACACAGTTAGTGCACCGAGCAGCCTGGTGTTGCTTACAGTAACCACGGTAACAAATGTCACAGTTACCAGTTTTTTTCCTTTTTAATTTATTGTCACGACATATGTAACAAAGAGTACCAGTTCCATCTGTCGATGTGCTTGGCATGGCCAATTGTGCTGCAGGTAAGGGCGTTTTGGGAAGCTGGAGTATTTCTTGAATCGCAATTTTTAGTCCAGTTCGAATATTTGGGTTATTGTACCGTTGAAGCAGAATGTCATACATTAATTCATGAGCCAACTTTGTAAGGTAATGACGCCTTACTACCTCTTTTGATTTTGTTGAAGATAACTTTGACTTGCGCAAATTTAAGGTGTATAGAATCATAGAGTTTATGCCAGCCATGTCAAGAATGCCAAAGAAAAATTTTAGGGGCCAACGGTTTGTTTTTCTGGCTGTAGTGTATGTAACACAGTATTTATCAAAAAGATCCGTTCCCCCCTTTGTACTGTTGTAATATAAAATGGCATTTGGTTTTTTTGTTTTTTTATCAATATCTGAATTATACAGACTACCAACAGTCGACATTACCAAAACGGTTCTTCCTGGTTTTGGAACATAAGATACAAGCATTTTAGTATCGTCAAAGGCAAAAGTACTGGTATCTTTTGTTTTTTGCTCAAGAAAATATTTTGGAATTTGTTTTCTTTGTTTTCTTACTGTTCCAAGCATTGTCAAATTATTAGACAACATTTCATCAAAGAGGGAAACGGATGAAAAATAATTATCTACTGTTATTGTTCTATTAGTTCCAAAAAGAGGCTCGCTGAGCTTTCTTACATACTTACTAGCCATTAACTCTTTTTCTAAATTGATGGTATCTTCTTTTTTTTCATCTTTTTTTTCATTTTTATTTTTTTCACTTTTATTTTCTTTCTTTTTTTGTTTTGTTTGTGCTTTTTTTGTTTCAATGGCTAATTTTTTATTTTTTGATAGTCCTACATAAGGCAAGGCATTGAACATATATGATGTAGATGTGTCATTGCACATGAATACTTTCATCCCGTATTTTGCGGGCTTTGATTTCATGTACACCCTAAATGGACAATGGCCCTTGAAAGCCATTAATTGTTCATCAATGCAGACATTCTGTGAGGGACTGTAATATTCGGTACAATTAAAAATGAACTTACTCCAGACTTCCCGCAAGGCTGCAAAATTATCATCCATAACCCGATATTCACGCGTTGTTTTGTCATCAAATCGTAGCACAGCCAAAAGAAATCTGAAGCGTTTCTCAGACATTGTTGCTCGATAAATTGTTATTCCATAGTGTTTTGACCACAAGTCTGTAACATTTGTCGCACCTGACTTTGATTGGCCCGCTAGGTAAAGTAGTCCAAACAGTGCATAAATTTCTATTGTCGAAGTTTTTTTCTCAAAATTTTGTATCTTCTTTGTGGTAGTAGATGTTGCTGGTGCATATTCTTCATCATCACTCAATCGATCATCATCATCATCGTTGTCATCGTCGTCGCTGTCATCATCATCACCATCACTGTTGTCAGACAAATTGTCTTCTTCAGTTGATGGCTGCAGTTTTTTGGTAGCACGTCGTTCTATCTCATTGTTGCTGTATTTAACAATCAGGTCCACAATATCACTGTTGATGAGTAATTTCCACAAATCACTGACAGATGAAAGATCTTTAGCTGCACCTCTTGAACCAGGAACATAAATTTTTGTTTTGGGTGCTGCTGCACGACCTACACGGTGTTTGGGAGTAGTCCTCCACTTGTATCCATCTTTTCCAACAAAGAGGGCCGAAGTTGTTGCTACTTTCTTACCAGCTTGTTCGCCATCGAATTCATCGTCGGTGTCATCATCAACTTCAACATAATCTGGATCTTCTGGTTCATCGTCAGCTGGAAATTCGTAGCCTTCATCGCAAAATAAATCAAACAGTCTTTTGTCTGGTACAGGAATTGCCATTTTAATTTTATTTTTTCCAAGTTAATTTTTTTGATTGTTTGATTTATGAGGGCCACGTAAAGTGAAGTTAATCAGTCAGAATTAAGTTTGGTTAAATTTTTAAAAATTCCATGGATTTTTTAATTTTATTTTCAAAAATTGAAAAAGTTGAAGAAGAACCTTCGAGGATATATGCATGATGGAGAGGATGTAGCACAGTTTTACCTTGGGGTTGGGAGCCTTGTCAAAAGATGCAGCATGCTGGTGTACAAAGAGCCCCTGACCAATCAGATTTGCAAATTGAGGTAAAAGGGAGGAACTTTATTCATTAGTATTTATAAACAAATACATGTGGCAACTGTTTCCCAATCAGATTTTTAAAAAGAAGCAGACATGGTGCTGGCAGCACTGTCCATTGGTAAGACACCAAAACCACTTAGGTGTTGTCTTCATTATATATTCATGTACATCTTAAAAGAGATGAACAACATTTCATATACTTTGTTGCTGTGACATAATTTTAGGGTGGGGGAAGTACACAGAACTTTGTAAAGTTGAGTTTTCTTTTATTTTTTATTATGTTCTTCAATTAATTTTGGACAGTTTTAATTTCCATTTTTTCCGTACATTTTTGTCTTTGTTTTTTCTTTAAGGGTGGGAGTGGGTGTTAACCTCTGCTATGTTTACCCAATAAGCATCAAAAGTGTCACAAAAAAAGACATTTCCTATATTCAAAAAGATCAATTATAATGAAATTTTGTGAATGTATTTTTATTGTGAATAGTACTTGCACTACCTATATAACAAATTACACACAAAGGGGATGAAAATTATGCCCAAACCAAATTAATGCAATAAATTTTAATCCCTGTCCCAAAACTTTAAACTGATTTCAGTATAATTTTATGCTAGTATTTGTTGTCTTAAATAATATTTATATCTCAAATTTCAAACATGATTAGTAGCTAAATATTCATCCAAGAGAAGCAACAGTTCCCCCCTTTGAAGCATTGAATCAATTGCATATTCATTCTTTCAGAGGCAAACTTCACCAAATCTTGTCATTTTCCCTTCAAATGGAAGAATATGCAACCAAATTAATATGATGGTGCTCATGACGCATGGGTTGCATTCTATACCCATGATAGAGAAGTTGGGGAACAATTATTTTTTTTAGAATTTATTCAAAATGAGTGTTAGGCATGTTAAAAATTTGAATAATTTTTTCAAATTACAAATAAATTTAACTTTGTAAGTATTGAAAATAGGAACCTGGTCAAAATAACCTTTTTTAATGTGCTAAATGAATGCAATAAAATGTCATCATTAAAAAATCAAATTTAAACAATTTTTGGAACTTACTCATTAAATTTAGCTATGAAAAATTTGAAACTTTGAGAGCCTGTATCTATGAAACAACTGATTTTCATAACCATGTTGATAGAAATTTTTTCACTTCTCTGGACAAGTTCTACAAGACCCATTTGGCTAGGTAGGAGATAATGGGACAATCTGTATCAAGTCAAACTTCCAAAAGGGAAACTTACTTTAGCTATTCACAGCCTGACCACTTCAATAATTTTCATGAAATCTAATACCAACATCCTTTATTGTGAATATCACTTATGTACCAAAGTTCAACCATATCAGCAAGTTTTTCAGGTTTTATAACTGTAATTTTTTTATAAAGTGTAATTATAACTAACGAAGTTGCTTGCAGAAATGGTTTCCAAGTCACATGTTATAAATATATAATGCAAGATTTTTGAATGAAGAAATGAAGATTCCTTCATATTAAATATTTCCCTGAGGCAATTTTTGGTAAATTTAACATGGCTTTGACAACCTTGAAATACATAGTATTATTACATCTATTCAAAACATTAGGGGGTTTTATTTGTTAAGAATGTTTGAATTCCTTAGATGTGCTGTTGAAAACTTCTACTTTCC
This sequence comes from Ericerus pela, assembly GCA_011428145.1. Taxonomy (NCBI): domain Eukaryota; kingdom Metazoa; phylum Arthropoda; class Insecta; order Hemiptera; family Coccidae; genus Ericerus; species Ericerus pela. The sequence goes on from WOFM01000120.1 coordinate 97,057, forward strand.
ATTTGATTTCAATCAGTTTCATATTAGGCTTAATGATAGGTACTTATGAAATCTAAATTTATTTAAATATCATTTACTGCACTATTTAATTTGTGAAAATCAAACAGTACTGATTTTCATATTAATATCAAAAGGTATTTCTGCCAGCGACTGCATTAGTTGTAATTCCACTTTGTAAACAAATACCATTATAAAACCTAGAAAATTTGTTTTCAACATTTTAATTCTATTATGTTTTATGTCCCTACATGCAGTTGGTTTCATTTTTTTCTTAATTTAATTGAGTAATTTTTTATGAAGTGCAAAATGAAAGTCTCTAGCGGTTTTTCACAATAAGAAGAATTTACTCTAGAAGTTACAGATAATTGTTGGTATTTTAATATTTGGACAAAACTGAATTTGATTTTCAGCTTATTGTTTTTTTCTCAATTACGGCAGTTCATATTTATTTGTTAGTCAACAACCACATTCCAATCAGATGCAAGGAAAACAAATTTAAAGTTTAAAATTGATTTTAAATATTGTTCAATCTACTATATTGGACTATATTAACAGTAAAAGTAATAATGATTCAATAAAAAGGCATATCAAAAAACATATGCCATGATATTGTATCACACAATAAAATGTTGAAACTGAAAATTGAGCCCTTTTAGAGGCCACTGGCAATTGAAGAATGGTTTGAATGCAAAAAATAACACCAAAATTGGATTTGGCACCTTAAAAAACATACGTGGTGGTGTATCATACAATAAAATATGAAAACTCTAAATTGACTAGTTTATGGCCCATTGGAGTTTGAAAAAAATGGGTCAAGTAGAAAAAATGAACACCAAATTCAAACTCAATACCTCAAAAAACATATTTGGTGATATATCACAAAATAAAATATAAAAACTCAAAATTGACCCCCTTTAGGGGCCTACTGGGGGTTAAAGAATCGGTCAAATTGAGAAATGAATACCAAATTTGGACTCAGCACCTCAAAACACATACCTACTTGGTGATGTATCAAACAGTAAAATATTAAAACTCAAAATTTTGCTGGTGGAACCCTTATATGTGAATAACTAAGAAAAACTAATATAATACTGAGAGAATGGTATTATCTGAAGTATTTTTATAACCACAAGAAATACCTTATCCTAGACACTTTTGGGTTATCCAATCAAGATAAATTATTCTGTTTTATTTGGAATTGGGGCTTGTGATTGGTCATCTAATTTTTTTGATGAAAACAATTCCCAAATTTTAAATTTTCGGATTTTTTGGCCAGTGTTACTGTGAAAATGCCAATTTTTTGAACTATCATTCATATTTTGATGATGAATATTGAATGTTGCAGAGTGGCACAAAATTTCATTAGATTGCTAAGAAATGGGTCAAACACCTTACCTCTTTCTGACGCAGTAGGTAAAAATTACAGTCGACACTCAAATTTAGGAAACTTGATTTAGTCCTTCACAGCAACACTCAACTAATTTTCACAAAATGTTATACTAGCATTTTCTATCAAGTCTAACGAACCTTCCCTATTGTATATTCTGCTCAGTTACAAACTTTCAGCTATTTTAAACCATAAATGACACCGTTATTATATACTTAGTAAGTGTGGTGATTTTCACCACCGTGTACCAATTAAGTAATTTTTTGTGTTTACCACTGTAGGGATATAATTCTGATTATACGTAGGATGAGTGCTAACTCTCTTCTATTTTTGCTTACCGTAGGTAATTTTCGAATATTTTCATGGAAAATTAACTCATTATTTTAGGAATGAAATATTCCGATAAGTTTTGTTGTTTTTTTCTTCCCTTCAAAATGGCAAGTCCTAATTAGCTCAATAAAATAAGGTCAAATATCTCTTCCGCGCATCAACCGCGTTAAGTGTGTACTATTTTCCAAAAGTGTCAAATTTTGTAACGACTACCATTCGAAAACTAGTTGACCGATTTCGCTAGTCTCCTACTGCCATAAAAATTTCAAGCCAAAATCTTTTAATTTACGGGAGTTATTGCGATGACAACATGGTGGATTTGCAAAACTTTGAGAACCTCTCTCTCCGACATTAACCGATGAATTTCAAAAATTTTAACACGAATGTGTAGTCTATGAAAATTTCCAACCCTATTCCAAGTTTCATTGCCTTAGATCAAACAGCAGAGACTACACGCAAACTTTTAAAAAGTGCGAAAATGAGCAAAAAGTGGAAATATATATTTAGGGTAATGTGGCGGACTTCCCTTTTTTCTCATGAAAAAATTAAGGTAATGTTTAGTTCTCTGGAGGTTTATTGTATTCAGGGGTGAACTATATAGATCGAATACTCCCCCTCAGTCCCCTAGGATGTTATAAACCGGTACTTCATAGTTGTTTCCGCAATTTTATCGTTGATATAGTTCAGTCCTACAGAAAATTATATGGTTATTAAAAAGTTTCTTACAAAATTTTCTACAAATTATTTCATTTACATGTTCCTCATAGGCGCAATAGTTTTGGATTTAAAAACTGTCAAATATTTTTTGCACAATGTTTTGTTTTTGGGGTTGTAAAAGGGGGTAAAATCAATTTGAATGGCGGAAACGTTTATGTTTCATGATGTTCACTACCCAATATATTTACTCTGCATAATAGTTTTCCAAAAAGTTTAAAAATTTCCAAGAGAAAAGGTAGTATATGGCGACCTAAGAGTGAAAAAGTATACTGTTCTCAATGAAAAAAACAAAAAGCCAGCCACTTTAACGATATTATATATATATGTAAGCTCTTTAGAAAATAATGAAGAATCATGTAGACACATCTTTCATCTTTCCATACTTAAAATCCATCAATAGATGAATATAATACAAATCTAATATATATATATGAGAGATCTCTGCAACTCACTATATCAGAGAGTGCGAAACACAGACAGAAACTGTGGTTATTTTAAGAATGTGAATACATATTCTTACATCCCGATTCTTCGAGGGGGAGCCGCACTAGGGAAAGAACTGAGCTGATTGTTTACTAACTAGCATTCCATCTTCCTCAAGATCATCCCACTAGCTTGGCATGTATTGATGGATTTGTAAGCTCTTTAGAAAATAATGAAGAATCATGTAGACACATCTTTCATCTTTCCATACTTAAAATCCATCAATAGATGAATATAATACAAATCTAATATATATATGAGAGATCTCTGCAACTCACTATATCAGCGAGTGCGAAACACAGACAGAAACTGTGGTTATTTTAAGAATGTGAATACATATTCTTACATATATATATATATATGTAAAAAGAACACTCTTCTTTTTTGAATGACTACAATTTTATTACTCCCGTTCTTTCATGAATTTGTAATGTTTATTTTTGTTTGACCCACATTAAGAAATCGACACTATTCGACTATCTAATATTTACTGTTCTGATCTTATTATCTTTAAGTTACATCATTTCATGTATTATCGACTCGACCATCCTATTGTTAAATAACATCATTTTTGACCATACTCAACATGACTATTTTCCTTTGTAACGAACGTCGATTTCATTTATCAAATTCATTCATTCATTCATTCGTCCGCTAATCGCCGTTTCAGAAAGACAGATAAAACTTAGCCGTATCTTCGTTCGTTTCTTTGTGTATAATAATCTTGAATTTTCTAATTTCACTACCGTATTTTAATCGTGTCAATAAACTCTGCTTTTGATTACGAGTTCACGAAACTTTATTTACATGCAAATTAGATCGAGTGGAATACCCGGAAACGAACTTAAAAATTAGAAAATTCTTTTAAATTCTAAACAAATTTTTTCTTCCGCAATGTCTTCTACCAAAATACAACTGCTGATGATGGCTGAGGGTACCGACAAAACAACAACAGTCAACTTAAAGAAAATTTGTTTGTTTGGTGATGGAATCTAGTTTGCTTTTCCACAGGAACTCCAAAAGGCCACACTCCATAAAGAACTTATGGCCTTAGGTCCTCCGAAGAGTGCTGCATCGGTCCTACAATCAAGAGGACAATACAGAACTATAAATGTCTCCATCCCTCCTGATGTGGCGAAGTTATACCTAGACACTGACGAGAATTTTGTATTTAAAGACTACCTGTTACCAGAGTTTTCACCCTCCGACCAAGCAAAATGGAAAGAAGATGCCGATCAATCTATGACAACCTCAAAGAGAGACAAAGACGAGTCAGTGACCAGCATAATGAAGCATTTCCTCATAGAAAAATTTTCTCTAAAAAATAAAAACGTGATTGCCTGGTGCAACGCCTTCCAAAGAGAGTCACAGCGGTTCAAGTTAGATGGCCAAAAACAAATCGAAGTCTTCAAGAGCTGCTTAGAAACATCGATGGCTGATTGGTTCACCATCAATCAGAGAAAACTCGGACTAAACACTGCATGGCCCAACTGGAGAGCTGATCTCATCGCCACTTTTGCTGACTCATCCTGGAAACCAATACGGTACGCCTACAACTAAAGGTATTTGAGTGGCTCTTACATAGAATTTGTTGTAAAAAAATAAAAATTAATATTAGAAATTGATAGAAACTTGCAGGACATAGTAATTTTAGATTTAATAATTTTGGGACTTCCTGTCCACATACAAAATTCTTTAAAAAAAAATGTTGTCACATCTCTCCGTATTTTGCATGATAAACTAAAAAAATTTGAGACGGAAGACAAGATTAACGACCTAAATAATAAAAACATAACTTTTCCTAATAAAAATAAAACTACTAACATAAATAAATCTGAAATCGTAAATAAAAATAATAATAATAACCAACTTGAGAGAACGTCAGGTGGTGCAGAAAAGAAACCTTGTACTAATTGTGAAAAAAGAAGCTTTTCTGAGAGGTACCATCCGGAAGCTCTTTGTTGGTTCAAAAATAAGCCAAATAATCAAAAAACAATAAATAAATTAGAAATTGGAAACCCTGTATCCGACGATGAACCAAAAAACTAAATCACCCCCCACTGATTAAAATAAATTTATGCCTTAATGATAACCTTTTTTGTAAAGGAATTTATGATTCAGGTTCGAATATTTCTATAATCAATAGAAACCTGATCAATTCCAAGAAGGTTAAGGCTTTTAAATTCGTTAATAAATCTTTTCGGATGATCAGTGGGTATGGTAAAGTTTTAGGAATGATTAAAATAAAAGTTAAAATTTTTTCACAAAGCAAAGAAGTTTATGTTTTCGTTCTTGATGAAAAGGAATTTAATTACAATTTTTTAATAGGCTTAGACCTAATTCGAGAATTTAGCCTTTGCCAAGACAAAAACTTAAAAATTTCTCAAAAACAAAAAGAGAATACTGAAATTTTTTATGAGAAAAATAATAAATTAGAAAATTGTAACGTAAAAATTTCCAAGACAGAGTGTTGCAAGTGTAATTCAATACTTTTAAATTACCTCAACAAATAAGATAATTTCTGAATATTATCTTTTATTAATATTTCACTTTAATTATTACAAACACTTTAGAATTATACTTATTACTATTTCTTAATATTAATGAAACCTAATGTCCATAACAACTAGTATGGACCCTAACATCTCTACTCGACTGTAGGTTTAGGAATGATCATGTCTTTGAAATGAAGATATGACATTACTTTCGTTTCCTTTGTTTCAATCAAATATGGCCGACCAAAAAGGTGGCGTGATACAGAACATCCGCCAAATATGATGACACATTATTGTCAGCATATCTGGTGGTGTCTGATTGTGAGAAGCTAGGTGAAATATAGACAGCTATTATTCCGAGAATTAGGAATAATAGTTGTCTATAATTTGTTCGACACGTTTTTGTAGACAAACTGAATCGTCTGCAAAAATGGGATGGAACAAAGGTCCCTGGGCGAAAGAAAGCCCGAAGCTCCTGCTTCGTTAAATTTTGTGTTCTTGAAAGTTTATCATTGTACTCTATTATATCTTTAATTCTAATTATAAAACAATATTATCTTTTCACAAATATCTCTTAATTTTACGTTGCGGAATTGATCATCGCTTAAAAATATAATATTTTTCATTTAAGCATAGAAATTTATTTTTGCAAATTAATTTTATGGATATAATTTGGCATAATCAAATTTATTATGCTTTTTTAATGTTAACTTATTATATTTTATTACAAGAATAGACTTAAAATTATGGACCATCAACGATGTATTGCTCCCAATGCCAAATCATTTATATGATTGTGCGCATTGATAGCAACACAATTTATTTTTAGGTTCACGTAGACCAATATGGCTACTATGAGTGTTAATAAACTACACCAACCGATTAGCAGTAGGTGTACAGTGTTTATTGTATCCTGGTATCCTAAATCAGGAATTTTCAGTTCCGCTGACTTCAGTCTTTCTTCGAACTTATGAATCGGAGTTATTGGTGAAATATACGGTACGTTGTCATGCCATTTTTTATTATAGGCAATCAACATATTTGGGAATTTGAACGATTGATGTAGGCCAAAATCAAGTTCCATAAATTGGTATTTTGTCCAAACTAGCGGTAGGTGATGTTCAATAAGGATTTCTTTCTCTGGATTATTTATACAAGGGAATCCTGCTGGGATGATTGTTTCTGTGTTGTTTTCTCCTTGTAATTGCTGGATTTCTACTATACACGGGACTGTTAGTAGAGTTGCTCCAGGCCATGAATCATTGATAGTTATACTGGTGCTCGTTTTTGTTACCGTATTGACTGATATTAACGGATTTCTAGCATTTGTTATTGCAAATTGGTTCATTTCAATTTGTTTGACTACGATCTCATCATGATTTGTCTCGCATTTAAATGTGCATTTTTTTATTATCTCTTCATATTTCATTCCTTGAAATAGTGCTCTTGCACAATTGCCTTTATTATTAGTTGTACGGTCTTGTGGAAGAAAACATAACAAGCTATGTTTGCCACAAAGGTCGATGTCTGTTCCCGTTATAATTCTTATTGACCCATCGAATTTCTTGTGGGATAAGATCGATGGTTCTTGATCCCAGGAGCAAATTTTGTTATCATGCGTACGAAATGCCAATGGAATAAAGTTGTAAAGGTCGTATTTTGCGTGAAGATTTTGAAGTGGAATTTTTATTTCTATTTCTATTTCGTTTCCTGTTACATAGCAATTTACTAATTTTGTTCGGTAATAGGACTGGATTGATTTTTTGTCTAGAACTACTGCGAAATTTGATTTTTCTGCTATTTTCTTGATTTTTAGTAAGTCTTTTTTTAAAGTTGTTTCGTTAATAATTGCCGCTGGTAGATGGTTGTTTTTACAGGAGAGGAACAAATGGCTAAGTTTAGCATTTTCGGTAACTAAACTAGCATGAAGAGTTCTAGCTGTGTCGAAGATGAGTTCTCTTCTGGCTTCAATGATTATTTCGTTATTTTGATTTTGGATCGCGTCTTTTAATGCCTGAACGTTTTCTTTTAAAATTTTAGAGTTGTCGAATTCTACTTTTTCAAAATTTTTGATATCTTTTGCGATATTTAATAATTCAGCATGGTTTTCTATCACGGATTCTCGTAATTTTTCATATTGAGATTTTAAATTTTTCTCATTTTCAATGAAATCGTTGCCTTGCGAGAGTGTCATGACGTTGCAACACCATGTTTCAAAGTCACCGAGAATCTGCAGTCCACGTTTAACTCGTTTTGAAGGTTCTCTGTCGAATTCTTTGATTATAGCTTCGTTAATTCGCTGAATTTCCGTAATTAAGTCTAGGATTTGTAGTATATTTTTCGATCTCTGTATGCACCATGTATTTTCTCTGGATGTGCAACTTTGCAGTTTATTAATTTCTTCTAGCCATTCTGGTGTTTCTATGTTCTGTCTTCTTGGAATTTTCAGACTATACAATATGGGAATTGTTTTCTCATAGGCCTTGCTGAATTTGTTTAGCTCGAAATAAGCTCCTGACGATGCACTAATCTTCGTTTTTAAGCTTGTGTTCCTCGTTTCGATTGCAAATGTGGTAATTATGATAAAAACGATAACGGCGTCATTTATCATCTTATGGTCTGAAATCATTACAAATCACATGAAATTTTGCTGTTAGACGCAGTATTACATTTGTCGGTACATTATTTAGTTGTTATCATTTGACGCGAGGGAAAAAAAGGTAGAGTGCGAAAAATGTATATCGATGCACAATATTTTCTCGATTTTTATTTCTTTCTCATAAAAATATACATATGTGCGGAAATTACTACATCTGTGTTAGTGTGGGACTCTGGAATTCGGTTTGCACTACTACCATCAAGGGTAGGTCTTGGGAGATGGCGGACTCCAGTATATTTTGATTGTTCAGCAAGAATTCATCTTGCTTTACAACTCGGATATATATGGAGGTATCGCAGTCTTCTTGGTGTATTCGATCTTTGGGTTCGTCTTGATTTTCTCCGTCGTCGTCCGTTTTTAGATTTATAACTTTGAGTTCCTATTATTCGTAATTTTTTTTGTTTTGATATTAGTTTCTTTGTTTTTGTGTTTTTTTTTTATGAAACTTAGTAAAGAATTGTTCTACGAATTTAACAAAATCATGAGTTTGGGTACGGATCGCGCCAGTGAGGACGTTCTTCAAGATGTCCCGATGTATCCGACTCCGTCTGAGTTGCGGGCTTTGCCTAAATTCATGGTTCCGGATAATGGAATGGTTGAGACTTCTGAAAGTTTCATGCTTACGCAAGTGTCTCTGCCTTATTTACGTTGCTGGTCTCTGCATTGTCCGTGTCTTTTCACTGGGGTGGTTGGTCTTTGGAAAATTTTCAAACCCTTACACTCGTTTTTGTCTGCTGATTATGGTCCAACTGGAGTAGATGCGTATTGAAAAAATTTCCCTGGCGACTCTCTGAATACTTCGTTTGGATCGTGGAGGCACGTGATGCCTCAGAGTCTGTGTGAGTGCTGTTTGCAATCAATGGTCCAGCTTGCTTCACAGTTCAGCTTCCTCTTCCCAGAGGCAAGCCTATGGAGGTGGGAAGGTACTGTGGTTTGCTTTTCCACACTCGACGTGAATCTGTCCGATATTACTGGGTATGCCGTCGGCCTAAATCTTCTAGTTGCTGTTATAATGGCGATGTAGCCTCTTAATTTTGACGCAAAAGTTCGGTTTGTGAGTACGAACACAGCTTATGCTAACACGATCATGGACAGATCTCAATTTCAATATCTCGTTGATTATCTTGTCCGTTTTTACCGCCGAAAGATCGTAATCAACGACACGCCTCATTTCATTGAGGTTATTCGCATGTTGGAACCATCAGAGAAATTAACCATTTCTCACAATCGTCGTGTCCTGCAAGGAGCTGATCTGAGGAGTGAACCGAGTGCCCGACCATATAAAATGATTGTTTCCAATCGGCGCATGTTTTTAGTTCCCCGACATCAACGATTCAGATGTCGTTCAGCTTCTCCAGAAGTCGAACCGGCCGATCATCCTGAGGCAACGGAGCAAGGCAAGGTCAAGCCAGAGGCTGGAGAGGCCCTCACTCAAGTAGCGCAGGAGGATTGGTAGTTGGTAAGTTTTTTTTTTTTTTTTTAATTTTATACTTTTTGATGGGAGAAAATATATACGTAAATGGTCCTTACAACATATCTTATCTATAGTTATTACGAATTAAATTACAAGTGTTATAATACAATGGTTCGGGTGGTGGTTCTGAATATCTCTTTACGTATTCCTCTAAACTTAACTCACTCCGTTTCCTAATATCTTGTGAAAAAGGTTGGGTAGGTAGAGACAAAGGTTGTTTTATACTTTTTCCCTCATCACACCTATTGAACAATTTGATTTCTTCCAAACGTTGTTTTTGGGTAATCGATTGAATCTTTCGTAATGTTATCCTTTTCTTTTCTGGGTCTATTAATTCAAATTTCTTTCTCCATTCTGAACAATTTTTCCCTTTTAATAAGGCTTCTTCAGTAAATGTCACTTTTTTACTATTTTTATTTTTATTACCAGCTTTCTTTAATATTCCTTTTCGTGGTCTTCCTCTTGGACGTTTGATAATGATTTTAATTTCGTCCTCTGATTTATTTTCTTCAGAGCTCTTTTCCTTCTTTGGTCTACCTCTTTTTCTTTTTGGATTAGAAATCTTTTCTTCAGATTCTGAGTTATCGGATATAGTGTCTTTAATATTTGATGGTAATTTAGCATCACAACGGGCATTATAAGGTGTAAGTCTTCTTATATGCACTGTGTCGTCTGTACTATTTCCATCGTCAAATTTTATGCAAACAATATAGTTTAAATCTGAAACTTTTCTTACTATTCTATATGGTCCTAGAAATTTTGGTTTGCCTTTTCCGTAATTTATCGGTGCTTTCAAGAGAACTAAATCATTAGTTTCATAAGAGATTTCTTTTCTTCCTTTATTATAGCGTTCTGAATATTTAATTGCATTTTCTTTATCAAAGCTCGGGATTGTTTTTCGAATTTTATTTGCTTCACTTATCTGTTCTTCTCTGGTATTTCTGATAAGTGGTGACGGAATGTTTAAATTTATGGGGGTTCTCCTTTATAACCGTGCATTAGATAAAATGGATCGCGATTGTTTAATCCTTCGATAGGTGTCATATTATAGGTCAAGGCTACGTTATGCACGTGGTCTGGCCATTCTTCGCTATCGGTACTCTCGTATTTCGCTAACATTTTTTTTATCGTTCCGTTCATTTTCTCTACTTGTCCTTGAGTTTGCGGTGAATATGATGTAAAGTAGAATATTTTAATACCGTTATTTTTACAATAATTTTGCACATATTCGTTTGAAAAATGAGTTCCATTGTCACACGTGATCTTCAAAAATTTAATTACTGAATGCGCGTTTGGTTGAGTTACTGTTTTAGTCCAACAGTATTTTGTTGCTTTGTCTATTCCCACTAGGACAAATTTCTTTTCGTTATATGTGTTAAATTTTCCGATGAAATCAATTTGGATATGTGCAAGTGGTATGCATTCTTCAGGATTAATTGGTTTTAAGTATCCATATTTTTTGTTAATGTTCTTATTAATTTGGCATTGATGGCACGAACGTACATGCCTCGAGACTATTTTAGGCATTTGCGTAAAGTAGTATCGAGTACGCGTTTTGGCAAGAGTTTTACAAATTCCAAAATGTCCTCCCCCGCTTTGACTCTCATGACATATATTTAGTATCTGAGGTATGAGGGAGTCAGGAATTACTGGTACGGCATAGTTATATACAGAGTGATCATTATTTTTCCATAAAATTCCATTAACATCAAGGAAAAATGGATTTAGGTTACATGATCTTCTTGTTTTTAAATTTTTTCTTAACTCTTTTTCGTTACCTCCTTCTAAAATTTTTATTATAATGCCCCAATATTTATCTTCACGTTGTAAATCCCATAAATTGTGGATTTCTTGATCTGTGAAGTCAATTGGATTCCCTATTTCGTAATTTTCTGAAATTTTGGAAAGTTGAGAATTTGTAGACGCATTGGAGTTCCCAGATTTTTCCAAAATATCGGATAGCATGGAACTTCGATCGTCTTCCGAATTGTCACTTTCCACATCTGCTTCTTTTTTTTCTTTTTCATACTACGCGTTATTGCTTTGAATTTTTTCTCTTGTTTGACAATATTTGGAGGATCAGGTGTTCCTTCTGGTATTATGAATTGACCGTTTCGGAATTCTGCATAATTGTCCTCTTCTTCTTCTTCTAGACAGGATAGATAGTCAGCAATTTTATTATTTTCACCTTTAATGTGTCTGATTTTAAATGTGAATTCTCCTAATTTCGAAATTAACCTATTTAGTCTTGCGTTTGGTTTTTTCATTCGACTTTGGTATGTTAAAGGTTCATTATCTGTAAAAATATTAAATTCTTTGTAGACTAAAAATTCTCTGAAATATTCACAAGTTTCAGTGATAGCCAACATCTCTAAATCAAAAGAACATAAATGTTGTTGGTTCTTAGGAATTTTCTTCAAAAAATATCCTATAGGGTGTGGTTCTTTTGTTTTTCTGTCTACTTGCATTATTACTGCTCCTATGGCTGTTTTTGATGCGTCGACTTCGACGTATGTTTCAGCATCAGGATTGTAGATTGTAAGAATTGGATCTGATGTAATCAATTCTTTTATTTTGTCGAAGGCTTTTTGTGCTTCGTCATTCCATGCTATTTTATTATTCTCTTTAACATTTTCTTTTCTTGTTAAGTCTGTTAATGGTGCTGTAATTTGCGAAAAGTTCTTTATCTTTTCCGATAATAATTCGCTAAACCAATAAATCTTCGTAGTTGACGTAACGTTTTCAGTGGTTGAGCTTCACGAATCAGTTTGATGTTTTTATCTAACGGTTCTAATTTATTATACGAAATTTTATGTCCTAAATATTCGATACTTTTATTAAAGAAGCTACTTTTACTGGTTTTAATTAGTAAACCTGCTTCGACTAGTACTTTAAGGACTTCTTCTAAATTTTCTAATATTTCTTCAAATGTTTGGCCAAAAACACAAATATCATCTAGATAGACCAAAACTTTGTCTTCTAGGATATGGTTAAATAAGTCAGTCATGGTTTTTTGAAAAATGCTGGGGCTTGCGCTTAATCCCATCGGAATGGAGTTAAATACGTAGCTTACTCCTCCAACATTTATTCCTGTTACCGCTTTTGATTCTTCATCAAGGGGAATTTGGTAATATCCCTGATTGAGGTCGATTGTTACAAAGTATTTTTTATCTCGTAATGCATCCCAAATTTCAGGGAGACGAGGTACTCTGCTCGTATCCTTTTTTACTATTTCATTTACACCTCTATAATCTACTAATAATCTATAAATTCCATTTGATTTCTTCTTAACAAATACTGGGCTCTCATATCTAGAGCTTGCTCTCTTAATAATACCACATTCTTCAAATTCTTTAATTTTCTTTCTAATTTCTCTTTTTTCAAAAATTCCCATATGGTAATTTCTACGTTGAATTGGCTCGTCTGTTTTCAAGTAGACATGTGCCAGTTTCAATTTTGTAGGTTTTACCTTGGCAGGTTCTTCCGTAAATATATGGATATATTTTTTTAGAACGCTTACTACTGCCTGTTTTTCTTCCTTCGTTAAATTCTTATTAATATTCACTTTTGTTCCTTCATTGTCGTGGATAACGCTGTCATCAGATTGGGTTATACGGACAAGTTTTAGCATATCAACCTCCTCACCTTGGTTACCCACAGTATCCCCCGACGTAATGCGTTGGATGCAGGGTTGGCCACGGCGGACGGAATTGGTCTGACGATCCCGCATAGTCGGCTGTCAAAGCCTATAGCGTCCTAAAACTGTCCATTGTGCGATGTGGGTGTCGAAGTGCAGACTGTAGAATCTTAAGGTTGGCCATCCTAAATCATCGACAATATATTCGCCTTCTAAACCATAACTTGTTAAAAACCACTCATCTGGATCTGCTTTTCCCATATCTGGATCCAGGTTTACATAATATTCCTTATTTACATCTATGCAGAAATCTTTGTCTGCTCTAATAAAACCTTCACAATTTTCTTCCTTAAACTTAATTATACTAAATGTTTCATGCTTCCATGACAGTCCTATTCTAAATAATTTCTTACTAAATAAAATATCAGCATTATGTCAATCTAAAAACTCGTATCCGAGAAGTAAAGGTGTGGTCACCTCAGAGGTTACGTATGCTTCCACATCAAGGAGGATGTCACCCATTTTTATGGTGATTTCTAGGACTCCTATGACAATTATTGCGCTGTCGTTAGTGGCTACCATACATACTCTTGCAGGTCTGATCACATTATCCTTTACAAGGTCATGTTGTACAAGCGTCACTTCAGAGCCACTGTCAACTGTTCCCTGTGTTTCATACTCTTCACGGCTCACAATGTTGCAGGGGACGATTAGTTTACGTCTCGCCCTGACTAATTTCATTGATGCACTACAGATATGAATTTTCCGATTATGTGGCGGGTGTGGATCTAACACTAGGAGAGCAGCGTAGTCTGGATGATGGACGTTGCCATTACAAGCCCGAAAGTCATTGCCATTGATTGGTAGAGGGCAAACAGGCTCTACTGCAAGTTTTTTGGCTGTTGAGGGAAGTTCTGTTGTTGAATACTTGGAACTTCGTCTGGGGTTTGCAAGTTATACGATGGTAATGCATAATTTGTCGTATTTGCCCATGGTTGTGTATTTAACTTTGGGGCATTGTATGCCTGTGCATAACCATTTTGTTGCGGTGTTCCATAAATGCCAAATGGTCGACCAAAATTTGATGTAAAATTATTACCATTAAATCGTGGTGGTCTGAAATTTCTTTGTGGGAATGGAGGTGTAGTACGATTACGTAGCCTACAATCTCTGGAAAGATGTCCCCTTCTTCCGCAGTTGAACAGTTTACTTCCCTTTGAGGATATCTATCGTTATTTTGAGGACGATAAGATTCTCTCGTTTGTTGTCTATAAGGATTTTGATTATTCTGCGAACAATTAGGTTCTCTTTTTTTAGACTGTCTTCTTCTTGGATTATTATCATTAATTTCTTTACTATTATTATTTAGATTTCTCTCTCTACGAGGTCTATTTTCTACATTTTCATTTTCCTTCGTCTGATTTCTGTTTTGGTTTTGATTCCGTTTATTTGCATTTGGGGGTTTCCATCCTGCCTCTACCAATGCCACAAAAACAGGGTCTGTTGGAGATATATGTGGGGTGACTGGTTTCACTGGCTCTTTTTTCTCTGGAGCTTTGCCCTTCATCATCTCCATCTGTTTTGTTAATTTGGCGATAGTTTCTGTAGCCTTGTTCAGCATTTCTTCAGTTTTTTGAACATCGGTTAAATCCAAAGCTTTTTCTTTAAATTCTTTCCAATCCGTAAATGTTTTTGAAATTTCACTCTGTGTTTGGAGATTTTTGGATGCAAAAAATTTTCTCATTTCTCCTGTTAGTCTAGGGAGTAAGAGGTCACAGATTTTCTTCTCACTTATTGTAGCATCGAGTTGTTTGTAAAGTTGGAAAAATTTCGGTACATTCGTACTGAAATATGTATCATCAAATTTCAATGATTTAATTCGTTTTTTTACCGTATCTTTATCCTTTTTAAAGATGCGTGTTAAAATTTTCTTTACTTCTGACCATGAGGTTTCTGGGGTTATTTCGTTTTCAGCTGCGAATAGTTCGAGGGTTGTACTACGGAGGGCTATATTTAGATTTCTTATAATTTCATATTCAGTTGCTTCGTAAGTTTTCACTTGAGTTTCGTATTCGAAGAGGAATTCAAGAATATCCTCGTCGGGGCCATTTGAAAAATGGCTCGGAGTCCATCTCTGATCTTTTCCAAAAATTATTCATTGCCAGGTTATGTTGCGTGTAGGCGTCATTTGCTTCTGCATATATTGCTTGTTGTTGCTGTTGTAAAAGCAAGCGTGCGTTACTTTCAGCGATGTCTTCTGGGGTCATATTATTACTTTCTGATTTTAGAAAAGTGTTGTTTTTATTTTCAATATTTATTATATTTACGTACGCGGTTTCTTTTTGATCGAGAAATTCCACGCATATTTCTGGGGGTAGTAATTTTATAGGGTCAAAAAAATTTTCCGCATATGAATCTGAAACTTTATTTTTAGATTTATCTATATTTTCTGGGCTTTGTACGTGAATTTGGACTGTATGTTGAATTTCAGTTTGTGAGGATTTTCTCTGTCCTTGAGGGACTAGGCACTAGACTGTGAGGGTCTGTCGACAAAAGTTTGGTTTAATATTGATTGCTCTACAAGGAAGATTTCGTCTTCGTCGTTTGGGAGAGAGAAATCAGATGTGACCGAAATTAATTTTTTAGGTGACACGTGGTGTGAAACTTTAGACAGGAGTTTTTCAAAACTGGAGCTAAGACTTTGTCTCGCTAACCTTCTTTCTGTCTCTTCTTTTTTCTTTTTCTCTATTTCCAACTTTTTTCCTTTAGTTTCTAGATCTTCTTCTTCTGTATCGGAGAAGATTTCTTCTGCTTCGTTGGGGTCTTTATTTTTTATACTTCTTGTTACCCTACGATAGCTTTTACTTTCCTCGATTAATTTATCAAAATTACTTGTTCTCTCAAATTTCTCGGTGTTGGGGTTTGAGTATAGTATATGTAACAACCAATGTTTAGAATGTCTACCTTTGTATAATTTTTTCTGAAGTTCGATACGTGTTCTACCTTCTATCCTTTTTACTTTAGCTGCTTTTAGCACACGATAGAGGAACAAAGTGGACACTCGACTTCCCCAATGATTATCAAGGAGTGGGTAATTTTCTTCTTCAGATAAATTCTCATACAACTTTTTAGGATGGTTTTCAGATTCTAAAATATTATCTTCGGCTTTCGAATCTAAAATATCCGGGAGTGATGCACTCGTACTTTCACTTTTCTCAGACATTCGCGAGGGTTGGGAGATTTTACATTTTTACGATATCAATAACAGTTTCGAATTTTTCCGAATTAATGGAAGATAAATTTATAATTTGCTTACATTTTGATGACAGATAATTTTCTGTAGTATTCTCTAGTTTATCGGAAGGTTCGTTTGGATTGACACTGTTGGTGAGTGACTTCTCGTTCTCTATGGTCCTAGAAATTTTGGCTTGCCTTTCCCGTAATTTATCTGTGCTTTCAAGAGAACTAAATCATTAGTTTCATAATAAATTTCTTTTCTTCCTTTATTATAGCGTTCGGAATATTTAATTGCATTCTTTTTATCAAAATTCGGAATTGTTTTTCGAATTTTGTCTGCTTCACTTATCTGTTCTTCTCTGGTCTTACTGATAAGTGGTGACGGAATGTTTAAATTTATGGGGGTTCTCCTTTATAACCGTGCATGTTAAAACTGTTCTATGTCGTCTCCATCATATATATATCCTCAAAGACAGTATCCTTGTGAATTTAAGGGATCTCTTTATCAAATGTATTTTAAATTGGTGAACTCAAGCAAAACATCAAACATATACAGGAAGTACACAAGGGTTACCTACTTTTTCACAGGCATGTCTTGACATTAAAAAGTACATTGGTCTTACAGAGCTTTACTGGTCCAGTACTATGTAGTCAAAGTATTAAACTATACAATTAGAGTTATCAGATGTGTTTGTAAAAGAAAACTATTGCTTGTAGAAAATTGAAATTCTGATGAAATATTAACACACGTTTACTAAAAATTTTGGGAAAATTTCGCTGAAATTGTAAGAGTATTGTTATTTCTACCAGCTTGGGTGAGGCGTTTGTTTTCAAATGATTTAGTGAATCATGCTAAGTGGTTTAGAAATACAAGTCTCAGTTATCAGATTTTTTTATCATTAGAGATAATGGAGACTGGAGAGTGGGAATTTTTCACTTTTCAATTTACATTTACTAAAAAATTAAGTACCCTAATTTATTTTGTAGATTATTGATGTAATGTCAAATTTAAGTTGAATTTTTTATGAAAACAATATTAGCTTGTGGTGTCCAAAAAAACTTCGTCATATTTAAAATAACCCAAGTACCTGTCCAACTCGTAGCTTAGTTGATGTGTGTGACAGGTCTGAAGTTAATTGAGTAGGTAAGAAGATACCTTTTCAGAATTCATTGACGTACTTTTAGTATTTGATGAACAGATTGAAAATGAAATGCTGTCTTCTTTCGGCTCTTGTAAAAATTTTAAAAACTTTCTTCACTTTCAATGACACATTTAATATTTTTATCATCTTCATCAAAACTGATACTATTTTTCTTCAGGTCAAGAATGAAATCTTTGTACAAAAACATTGTGAATATTATAAAGTATTAATATTAAAAAAGAAATGAAAAGCCGAATTTTTATTTTGTAGTTTCAGCTTTGCTAAATTTTCGTATATTTTTCCTCACTATAATTTGATAACATCCAAAAATAAAGAAATACCCAGGGAGTACGAGCAATCTCGTTCATATTCAATACAGATCCAAGCAACTTCTCACCCAAGCTGGTAGAAATAACAACACCCAAATTGTAACATTAGTTTTTGAGATAAAGCTGAAATTCTGAAAGGGTTATGTGAATTTAACTGTGGATACAAAATGGCGTATTACCGTACTTGTGTCTGTAGGGCACTAGTATTGTCCCGATACTAGCGCTAAGTGCTGCAATGCACGCTTCGGAACTATTATATTTATTATAAGGTAACATAAGTGTCCCATCTATACGAAGTATATTATTATTCGTCTATGATATACTCAAAATTTGTAAATATAATAGGGATAAGTAACTAAACTAAAATAGAAATTTTTCATAGAATGAATTAATAATGTTCGTTTAAAAGATTTGCTGGAAAACTGTAGCTTCGAAAGATTTTGTAATGTTTTCCAATTTAGCGTTACTTTGTTCATAGCTTTTGCCCATCTGACAGAAGGACGTCAAATTTCTTTGACCCTCTGCTAGGAAGTTACAAAATGAGCAGTTCTAAAGAAACAGATTTTTAAGGATTCTATAATGAAGTAGGATTTTATATTTGAAGCTATGAATGCTGAAAGTTACGTTCGTTCTTATTAAAAATTTTTCATAATTATGTGATTGCTTATAATGAATTATAGGTTAAAGCAATTGAAAAGCGTGATTCGGTTTTAACGTCCGAGCAGCAAATCAGTCGACTTCTTCGTCCTGGTTCTTCGTACTTTAATTTAAATCCATACGAAGTTTTGCAAATTGAACCTGATTCATCTATTGATGTTGCGAAAACCAAATATCGACGAGTATGTTTCATTAATTTTATTTTGAACGTAAAATTTGTTTTACAAATTAATGCTGTCTCATTTTCATGTTGGAAAAAAATTTCAGCTTTCTATTCTGGTACATCCGGATAAGAATCCTAATGATAAGGAAAGAGCTCAGCAAGCTTTTGAGGTGGTTTGTAAAGCGTGGAATATTATAGAAAACGAAGAAACTCGAAATAAATGTTTGCAAATTATCGAAGAAGCTAAGGAACGCACGAATCTGATGATTAATGAGAAAAAGAAGAAGATTAAAGGAGAACCTGTTGAGGAGGAACAGCCAGAAAATTACAAACGTTCGATTTACGTCATGACTATGAAATCATTTGCGGAAGCGGAACGTAGACGTCGATTTTTGGATCAAAGAAATATAGAAGAAAAAAAAAGACAACGTGAGCAAGAAATTGAAGAAGAAGAAAAAGTGAGAACTCAGAGAGAGTGGCAGAAAAATTTTGACGTAAGTTCTGAGTGCTAATTCTGTTTGCGTCTAAGACGGGATACGATCATTCTTATGTTACCGACTCACCATTTTATTTAGGAATCGAGACAAAGTCGAGTTCATAGCTGGAAACAGTTTCAAGCAAATTCATCAGGCAAAAAAGTGAAAAAATTAAAAACATTTAAACCACCTAAACACAAAGCCGAAACGAGATAAACATAATGTGAAATATTGATGAAAAACTTATTATAACTGAGGCGTTTCAACAAATTCGTTTGTTCTGTGTTGCTTATGTAGAATTTGAATATTTTTAGTTTACTGTATTTATTAAGAATATGAAGGTTTTGAGAAGAAATATTTTGTCTGTATATGGTGAGATCGTGAAGTAAACTTGTTCCTTTTTCATTCAACTTTTCTTAGATAAGATAAATTTGGGAAGTAACTAGTTGTGCCTGTGCGATTAATTCGCCCGAGGAACGTTGATAACAATATTGATCAGTCTATCCATTCAGGTGCAATCAGCCCGAGTCCGTGATTACTTTTCTCCCCAATTTTTGCACTGGAAAATAGTATATAACTAGCGTGGGAAGAGGGCACTATACCCCCTCTCCATCAGCTCCAGTTACAAATCCTGGATGACCAAAATCATATATATAATGCGTGTGATAGGTGGTGAAATATTATTCAGAAAGAATTTTGTAAGTACGTACCTATGTATAGTAATACGCAGAGCGCCCAGTTTTGTTCTTGTATTTTCTCTCGCCGTTATCTCGTGATTAATTCGTTTTAGGTGATATCTCATGATGGAAATTAATTTGTCGTTAAAAAGTAGAAGGGTGCCTAATCGGAAAATTTTTTTCTGTTATTAGTTTTTAAAATAAAATGACAAATTAAAAAACGGTAAATTTTTCATTAATTTGCAGATTTTAATAGGCGATTTATGAAAAACTAATGGCGAAAAAAAAAATTTTGTAAGAGAACTCGAGAAAATTTTTTTTCTTTTCAATAGTACAAATCTCAGCTTTGTATCTTAATAGTAGCTGAGAAATCGTGAAGTGAGAGAAGAGCAGTTTTTTTTTTCAAAATTAAAATATTGTAAATGTTGCAGAAAGCGCGGATAAATATACAAAAAATGGGATTAAATTTTATTATATGGATGTTCAGCTCTTTCCATCTTTCTATTGATTCCTTTTTCATAAAAATCCGTCAATCTGTTGTGGGGTAAAAAAGAGAAAAAGATAGAATACACTGAATGATCTTATTGGGGCACTTATTATAATTAAAAGATAAACCAGATTTTACCTAATATTTTCTCTTAACTTTACGAGAAAACGGAGTACGTTGGAAATTTAAAAAGTTAATGGTTCTAATTCAAATCTTGGAAAAGTTTTAAAAAAATGAAAATATTCATAAGATGAAATAAACTGTACACAATCGAAGGAATTATATTTGAAAAAATTTTTATTCATTCAGAATGAATTGATGGATGAGTTTCAAATTTTAAATTCATCAAGTAGAAACAATTCATCAACGCGGAAGATAACTTTTAATTTTTTCTATTAGGAAAAAAAAAACACGAAATAAAGAAATTACGAAAGTAAATGAAAAATAGCGAACAAAGAGGATAATATAGACAAATAATAGAAACACATCTGAGTCAAGTTTCACAGAAAATATTTTCACGATAAAAAATAACTCGGGCAATAGAAGTTTTTCATCAACTGAATTTATATGATCAATAAACACGGGGTTCAGTCCCAAACGAAAGTGTCGAACTCAAGTTAACGAAACGACAAACTTGTGGAAAACAAGAACATGAAATTAACAATGTCTGTCAGAAGATCCAGTTTTTCTCGTACTACAAACCAGAATTGTTCAGTTCAACTCGCAGTCTCTTTTTCGGTATGACGTCATCACCATTAACATCTCCAATTTGATCTCTTTTTTTTAGCAGCTGAGCAGTATTAGCAGCATTCTGCAAAGGAAAAGTGAGAAACCATACTGTTCGTTTAATTTGTGATTTGTACATACGAGTGCACCTATACAGGTAGGAAGAAACGGAATGAAAAACTTACTTGAACGCTGTCCCATCGATGATGCAAATAACGAAGAAGTATATTTGTTTTTTCCATAACAATAACTGCAAAAAGTAAGCTTATTGAATAGAAAATGAAACGATTTCAAGGTTCTTAAATGTCATTTAACAATATTTACCTTGTTCCGACGGTATTTCTTCGGTTGTAATGTAAACCGATGGTCTTTTTACGCACGTTCGGTTTGTACTATCGGTATGAAAGCGAGAAAAATTATTTTTGTCGTGACTGGGTAGCGTTTCAAGGAATTCTGAGACGGACTGCAACACAAAAAAGACGAATATTTAAGTAATAATAAGAGTAAGTAATATGATCTATAGTTATGATGTTACAATCATTTGGGGTGATAACCAAATACTGAAAGTTACAGACGTACTACAGGTGACATTTGATGATTTCCTCGCAGTTCGTTATAAATGCCAAGTAAACGCAAAATAAAATTATCTACGTAGAAGAGATTTGCGATATCAAAATTTTACTTACCATTGTGAAATAAAATTTGAATAACGTTAGAAAAGGGAAGAAGAATGAATTTTCAATGAACTTCACACAAGAATAGAAAATGATGGCCTATGATAATGATGGAACATAGCATTAATTTTCTTAGAGGAAAACCGAAATTTAGATAATGATGCACAATTTTCTTGAGAATTATTGTGGACTAGTGACGAGGTTCCTGATAATTTGTCGAACTTGACTGAAAAAAGACGAATTCAACGGCAAATTGATTCAAGTAATAATACAATACACTGGGAATGCTAATACCAAACTAGTATCGCGTCGCTTTTTCTCCTTGTCCTTATCATCACTCCTTATCAGCGTTTTAGATAATTTAATTTTACTTGTACTATTAATTTATTACACGTTAGTTTATTATTGCACACCAATCAATTTTCGTGTATAGATTTTCTTGAAAACCGAATAAAAATAAGTTACTGAAAAAAAGGATTCAGTTGATTCCTGGACGAATCGTCCCTATAAGTCCATACCGTGTGTGTTTATGCGTCAACGACGTAGTGGACATAGATGCATTTATTTCCTACTTTTTGTGTATCCTTTATGCCGGCAAACCAGAATTCAGATATCTCAATTGAGGTGGAATGATACTCTTGAGTGTTTTGCTTTGCGCTCTCACATGTGGTTGTATCTCATATATGTTAACATAGGTTCTAAAATATTCCACTTTAAGTGATTGTTTGAAACCATTTTATGATATAGGAATGATAAGTAGGTATGTTCGAACTCTTTCCGTATTTATAGGTATATGAATTACAAGCAGTTTATTTAATTCATTCTCTTTTATTCGTTTTTGTTAGTCTGTGACGAATTTTTGATAAAAATACACAATTTTGCCCTTAGAATGACTACAGACTTCGGAGATGGTTTAAAATATTCTTCGGAACAATACAAACGAATCCTCAAAATTTCGTCGAGATCTGTTAAGCGGATCTGAAATTCTGTGATATGTACGAACAAATTTACTTAATTTTATTAATATGACAATGCCAGAAACCAGCGCACACTTGCCGGGGAAAAAAGCTTCAAAATAAATGAAAAGCAATAGTAAAGGAAATAACCGACAAAATATATGTATATTATAATATGAATTATAGATCATAAGAATGCAGATTGAAAATGGTGAAGTGGGTCAAAAAATACTTATTATAACATAATAAATCATGTAAAAACTTACAGAGTACTTTAAAAACATTTTAAGCATTATAAATTATAAAAAAATATAAGAAAATATTTCTCACAGTGAAATAATTTTGTACTTTGTAGTAATGAGGAAGAACGATCGTTACAAGAATAAATTTCTTTTGGTTGAAAAAAAAAAAAAAATTATGGGCTGATTCTATCAGGTAATAAAATAATGCAATTTTTCTAAATGAAAGCTTAAATGAAAAAATATGCTTTTTCTAAAATAAGCGAAACCGATCCAGAAGAAAATGAGAAAAATTAATACTTTTTTCAATGAATAATGTAGAAAACTGCGATGAGATCGATCTGCATTTAAAATAATGGCTCATTATTTTTGTCCTACGAGTACATTAAGTGAATTATGTAAATGGTAACGTAGTAAACTGTTTACATTCGGCGATATAAGATATTAGCGACTCGATTTTTGAATTAATTCCTTCATCTTTGTCAGCAACCACTGGAAAATATTGATCATTTAAAAAACAAAATCTAACGTTGGCATGCTGTTAATTATTGCGTTTTAGTAAGTTTTTCAACATACTTTTTTCAATTTAGGATCTCGAATAAGTAGGACTTTTCCCTTACTAGGAGGGCCAAATAGAGACTTGAAAGATGATTGGCGACGACAATCGTTTTGTGATTTAATGAATATTCCATTATCCGTTTCTCCAATTCCATTGTCAACATTAATTTCTAGCCATGTGTATTGCCACTCGACCTGAAAAATTTAAAAATTAAATTACAAAAACCAGGGAGAGAGCTAGTCACAAACTAATATAATATCATACCCTAAGGTTTTCACAAAAAATGTCTGTAGGCTTCAGTACGTATAATACTCTATTATTGGTCAGCAATAAAATTTCTTTATCCGATTGATTGCCATTAGACATAGGCGCATGAAACACATAGTAGTCGGTACTGCTGTATTTTCCTTTGTCCAAATCCTGAAAATGAAGATTACCGAGTTGACTATTTTAATTGATTAAGTGTTTGAAAGCTCGTAGAATTCTCAAACCGCGTACCAGTAGCAGTTTGTATCCCTGAGCACATCGTTCAGAATACGGAATGATTAATCCATTTTCTTTAATAAATCGTGGTAATCGACAGCGATTAACTTCCTCCGAAAACGAAGTAGCTCTATAAAAGTACAACGATTATACTGAGTGCTCAATTATTTTCAGTTCACGGTACTCGAATTTCATTTTAACTAACCGTCTCACAACGTCTACAGTTCCACTAGCAAAATCTACAACTCCAGATGCGGGTCGCATAAATAATCCTACGACTCCTTTACCAACGCCCTTTACGAAGCCTTCAACACCTTCTTCACGAGCTCCGGAAATTGGTTTACTGATAACGCCACCAACGCCCGCTACTACTCCCTAAAAATTCATAAATGAAACGATGCACAATACATACTTACTTCATTCACAAAGCAGGAGAAACGGAAATATTTGAACTGAAAGAACCATATACTAACCATGACAAGACCTCGACCCCCTTCTTTGATACTGCGCTGATTACGAGCCAACCGTTGTCGTCTTTTCTTTTGATATTCATCGTCTAACGTCAAAGCCGCAATACCTTTGCCTGTCAATTTCAAAATTATACACTACATCAGAATAAAACGACAACGAAGAACGAAGATTTCGATCGACTTATTGAGGGAAATAATCTTTCTATACACATGATATTATTGATTAAAGAAATTTTAATACATAAAAGAAAGTGTCCGATATATTCACCAAAACTATTGTACCGATCGACTTGAAATTATACAGGTATATTCATATCAACCTACAGGTGCTCAAGAAGAGAGGATTTTCCATCCTTAATGTTAAACTGAAATATGTTTTTATATATTTTTTCCATTATTTCATTAACGCGATGAGATATCGAAGAGAATTTTTCTGCAAAATATTTTTTTTTTATCCATTCCTTGAAAATCAATTTCTGAATTTTTCATAATTTATTTACTCTGAGAGTGAAATGTATTCATTTTTTATTTTTTATTTTTTTTTAACCCGATGACATATCAAAAAGATTTTTTCTCTAAAATATTAGTTTACCGATTCCTTAAAAATCAATTTCTAAAATTTCCGAAATCCATCTTTCAAGGGAATGAAATGTGTTGCCACTTTTTATGTTTCAATATTTCTTTAACCTGATGAGATATCGAAGAGATATTTGCTGTCAAATAATTGTTTATTCATTCGTTGAAAATCAATGTCTGGATTTGTTATTTTTAGAAATTCATCATTTTGCGGGATTAAGTCGTGATGGGACTGCTAATCGCGTACAATACGAGAGCAGACGAAAAAAAAATTATTACCCATGGCGCCTGTGATTCTACCCACTGCACCTGCTGCACCGCCCACGGTGTGTCCAAATAGGCTTCGAACTCCGAGTAGAACTCCTTCCGCAAATTCACTGGGCCCTTGAATAGCTCCCTGAAAACACGATGTGATTACGAATTTTCGAATTATTTTGAATTTGAAAATATGACAGAAAGCAATGAATATTACTTGGAACGGCTCGTAGAAGAAGTCTTCAACCCCTTGTTTGAAACCAGTAACCAGTCCGAACGGATTACCCAAAACATCTAGACCCAAAACGAGAACGTACAACTGCTTAACGAACTGACCAATGTAATGCGTTTTCACCTCCGATATAAGTTGGGTTTGAGAATAAAATTTATGTTTTCTCTCAAAATACGCGAGCCTGAAATGAAATATATCGCATTAAGGGCAATCCACGAAACATTATGCTATATCATACGAAATAACAAAATAAGTTTTATGGCCAAACCTAAAAACAACATCGTTCACATCCGTTAATGTTACGCCAATACTCTGTGTTAAAAGATTTACAATTGGCAATCCTTCTTGCGGCGTACCACTGTTTGGATTGTCTCCACTAAGGGAGAAACTAATATGGATCTAAAACATCCGACCAACACAACATTACGATCGAGATTTTTGCGTATCGTTTGCGACTGAGGAAATCAAAGCGTTACTTTTAGCGGAGTAAAATGCACCGAATCGTAAAAATCTTGACTGGTTACAGAAGAAACATGAAGACACAACGGTTCTTTAGTAATCTGTTGGTCTTTTTGAAAGTATGCGAACTAACAAAATCGCGCAATATTAATGAACAATCGAGTTTTTTTTTCCTTTACGTCAATTAAATATTCATGACGTACCTCTTCTTCGTCTGTGACATTATCTGCTTCGAAAAATTTGACCAAACAATTAATAAGGCCTATATCCGCCTTGACATGAAATTCTTGGATTAAAACTTTGAAATATTTGAATTGATTAATGGTGGTGCATTCGTTTATCCTTTGTACTATACTCAGTTCGGTAAACGGTTTCTCCACTCCTGTAAACATAAGAAAAGTCATAATTTTCGAGCGATACTCACTAATTTCATCTGCATAAAAAACAAACATATATATTACCGCAAGAACCAGAATCGTCAACTGCAACACTTTTTGGCGGTGGAACCGGGAAGAATATAACAGGAAAGACGCAATCGTAAATTTGATTATCCATTTGTAAACGATGTATTTTGGCGTGAATTTGTTTGTAATGCTCAGAAGATTTGATCTGAAACCATAATCCGCTGTTGTACGTTCTTCGCAGTTTAGCGGCGGTTGGCCGAATAACCATTTCTTTAAAGAAGTTGACCTGCACGACAAAACAATTTTTAGAGTCAAGCGCCGAGAAGCGCAATAAATTATATCGACAATAAATTGGTACTTACGACGAATCTGCCATCTCTTTCCACATCAATTTCTCGGTCAATATCGTCTGGATTATTGGCTACAGTCAACATATTGATGTAGCGGGTATACGCTTCCTCGAGCAGTTCGCTTTGGTATTCTTTTACTGGTTTAAATCGTTTTCCAGGTTTTTCCTGGGTCTCCCATAAAACACCAGAACTGATGAACAGCAACAATAACAAACTCGAGAAATTACTGAATAAATAATTCGATCAAAATAACAAAATTTTCTTACCTAGAAATACTCAAGTAAAGTAATTCTTGTTTAGTGACATTATTAACGAGAGAAAACCCAATGCCTTCCAAAGACAAAGAAATGTCTTGTTGAATCGCATTTAGGTCGCCAACTGCTTCAATCTTCTTAATGAGAAATTCATCAGGTGTAATCAATAAAATTCGTTGCATTCCATTCAAAAACGATATCCAAAATTTTGTATCGTCTCCCTCACCACACAAATATTTTCCGACTCCGTCCTACAGAAAATAATCATCCAACTATACTGAAAGGTGAACAAAGTAAATAAAATCTGAGAACGAAAACTGATTTTTTTTCTCACTTGTCGCAAGTCAATTGAATCCGAATTATTTATCAAAAGTACTGGGTTCTCGTAACATGTACTGGACCAGTTGAAAAACACTTCTTTTCCTGCCTCAAGCTGCCATTTTCTGAAAACGCTGCCAAGCGGTTCGCGCTGCCGAATGCAGCAACCTTGGACTCTAATTGATATGAAACCTTCGATAAAAAAAAAGACAATGATGCACGCTTAAAATAACTGAGTAACTTACCGATTTTTAACTTGGCATCTGTCAACTTCAGAAAATTCCACTGTTAAATCTGTGCTATTGATTATAAGAGCAGAAGCCATTTTCGGAGTGAATGGTGAAACTGCTACATAAACACCTCCTTCATTCACTTGAACATCAACCTGCAGTCCACCATACTGAAAACATAACAAAGAAATAAACTACGTTTCACTAACTCTTGAAAATTTACTACTTTCAAAATATACCTTGTTGAGTAGCATTAATGAGTATGTATTTATTCTCAGATATGAAAAGGAAGTTGAGACTTCATTCATGCCGCAAATCCTCAATTCTAACGTTTTCAGTTTCTCGTCTTCTAGAGTTGGCCAAAATGGAATACATGTATCAGAATTTACCTGGCGAAAAAAACCCACAAAGAACGTATATATTACCACGGACTGATCGTTAGTCATAGAAAATTGAGTGAAATTCAGTAATAAGATAATATATAAATTCAACTTACTGTCGTCCATCGAGAATTTTCTGAATAATTTTCACGAAATTCTACAGCATACGGACAATTGTTCGCAATGGAATAAAACGGAGAAAATATGACTTGTTTTGTCAATGAATTGGAGTTCAACATTATATAAACCCCTAGCTGCACAGTAAACGAGAAATTAATTAATTTCAAAAGAAAAACTTTTTAGTGGTTCTCGGAGAATGAATTTCTTACAGGGTATGTTTTGTCGCCATAACAGCACGTTACAGCACCTGAGCTACCGGCAGCATCAATCGAAAATTTATCTGACCAGTTACCATCGTTCACCCGGACGCAAGCTTTTTTCTTACTGAAAAATGACTTCTCCTTGAACGAAAACAATATAGGCTCCTCGAAATTATTTGGATGATGCAGAATCATGCCATCATCTTCGACTCCCTGTATCAGATAGAAGTTGATATGGCATCGAAAATTGCGATATGAACAGAAAATTCTGTTTAGTTTACCTTATACGATAAGCTCAGACCGGTTTTATTGACCATCCAGAATGGGCAATATAAGACGAAAATCATCGATTCATTTGAGTAGCTGTACCAAACGCCTAAATTAAGTGAAAATGGTTTTTCGCTGTCGTAAGAGGTGAACGTCCAAACGGAGAATACAGGCGAATCAGTCTTCACGACTTTTTTACAAGACCATATTTTCTCAAGATAATCGTCCAACTATATGAAATAAAATTAATGGTCAGTACTGCGTATAATCCAAGTGAATTATGTTCAAGGAAAAAGCGTAATTTGAAAAAATTACTCGTAAGACTATGGTTGAATGGTTTGGTTCAGCAGATGATACGTTTAACCTTTCTCCAGGTTTCAAAACATGTTCCGTGCCGATGCCTTGTAAACAACAAATAACATTAACTGGAAGGAAATTCTTGAAAATCAATGTTGGCCGCAAATGAATAGCGTAACTCGTGCTGGCGATGGTATAGGACGATGTATTTTCAAAATACACTTGTTCCATTTCACCTACTGCCTGTAAGAAAGATTATTATTTTTCGTTGAATTAGTTTAAACACAAATAATGTGTAAATAATAAAAAGTTTACAGCAAGAATCACATAATTTGATACAGCCCAAGAATCGCTACAAACAACTGGTTTACGTTGTATACTGCATGAGCTGTGCGGTCGAGAACTTAGGTTGACATCCCAGGTTAATTTAGGTTTAAAAAGAGAAAGTAAAAAAACCATTGATACAGAAAAAAAATTATGCCAGCGCCCTTAAGACACTTTTTTTTCTACCAAATTAAAATGCAATTCATGCGAACACCAAATTTTGTTTCTTTCTGTCGTAAATGTGAATCACATAGAAACTTCAATTACCACTACACAAATCCAAACTGGCATTCCTTTATACGTCATTGCAAATTCGTCAAATGTTTTTTTATCATAAACAAGACGCATTACCCGCCTTTCGGTCAGGTAAAAGATGCTATCATTCAATAGAACTGGTCCAGAAATACAACTTTTAGTGAAAACTTTCCAACTTAATTGCACTTTTGTGTTTTAAAATTTGACACCTCAGAATTACCACAGAACTAAAAAAATTTTAAGTACTACGAATCAATAATCAAACGGAATAGATCTAAAAAGAAAACTTTCAGTTAAAACATCCGAACTTGATCACAGCTCCTAGATGTTTAGAGTTTTTAGAACTGACAATACAACCCAAAAAGAGAACAGATAACTCACTTTTAAAAGAACGGGTACGAACTAAAAACTATTTATGAAAAGTTTTCAGTCCAATTACAGCTCTCAGAATAGAGATTTCAAAACGAAACTTAACAGAAACCATCTAGATAGGTTCCAACATGAGGTAAATTTTTTTTGAAAATCTATTAAGTTGGAGAGGCGTGATACTGCGACAAAAAAAAAACAACTTCAATTTATAATATAAAAAGACACGGTATAATTTTCATACTAAATTAGATATGCCATCTGCCTTCTGACTACCCATCCAACATATAATGGTCTGCGAGGGACAGAGGTTAGATGCTCGGTTTTGCAATCGTAAGGTTACGGAGTTTGAGAACAACCGATGTCACATTCCCGACCAAAATGGTGGCGTATTCGGTTCGGTTCTATTGGTGCTACAATATGTGATTAAAAAATTCATGCAGGAGAGCGATTGTTGAAATTGAGAAATCAGCCTTATCGGGATGAAACAAGATGAAAAAATACACAAAATCGGTTTCATCTACTTTCGTCCAGGTAAAAGAGGAGAGCTTACAGTGGCTTACTTGAGCAAATGAGATGGGGAATGTCAACAGTTGTTACACTGGTAGACAATTGGCCATCTAATACCAACCATCTTCTTTCCACCACTTTCACTTCAAAATATATTTTCCGTACGCTGGTTAAAATAGCTATGAAGCTTGAGTGCAATTAAAAAAAAAAGCTACTACATGGCAATAGTACTTACTCGAATAAAGAACGGGTCTTCGTTTTCCGCATTTTTGGCTTGACACTGTAACTGTTTGGACAGCGAGATATTCTTCTCAATATCCCTCCACACAAATGGCTCATTACACATAGAAAATCTGAAATTGGTAATAATCGTTCATTGGACCGAAACAATAATTGGCCTTATTCAATATTCGTTTCCGAAGTTAATACCTTTCAGGCGCAAAAAAGAGTTGACTCTTTAACCCATATACTGCCTGCACGGGTAGATTCAGATTCTGAGAAGGGCCAACAACTCCAGCATCACATAATTTGTCATTTTCAAGGTAATGTACGGATATGTTGACGTTAAAGTGATTATGAATCTATAAACAAAGTTGACAAACGGGATCACTGGGGTATAAATTGGACGTTAGGTGCATGCGTCAAAAACGATATATACCTGAATCACACTTCTCAACGTGGTAATAACACTGCCATCGATAATCTCCACTTCGGAAATAAGTCCCCAAGAATCCTGGCCATTGCCATTCGAAATACTGCCTTGACCTCGAACAGGAAAATACCGTTTATCAGCTCTTGAAATGGGCAACATTAAATTTTTTTTCTTTTGCAAAATCTGCGTAACACAAAAAATTAACAATTGCAAATTTGAAAAAAAAATTTGAACTGCGAAAAAGTCTTCACTTTTAATTACATTTTACACTCGGAAAGCATATCAGGAATTAAAAACTAACGTGAATATCAAAGAAAAATCGTTTTTTATCCGTTACTATATTCAGTTTGTCAAGAAGGCATAGATTATCTGTTTCACCAAATTTTCTCGTTTCATTTTCTTCTTTCTTCATGAATAGAGTAACATCTTCACCGCTGTTTACATTAACTTTTTCGCAAAGACTTGCATTCACAAGTTCACTGGTGTCACCTTCACCCTGCAACGAACAAAAAAAGAAAAAACAATGGAAATTTTCTGATCGAGCCGTTTTGAGGAGAAATTATAATACTTTACCTGTGAATGCTTATCCGCTTTGAGAGATACTTCAATTTCCACTCCAAAATCATTTATTAATTTATAACAGGAGAAACCAGCTTCTGTTAATCCAGTCAAGTTTGAAGATTTTAGAGAAACTGCATTATTGAATGACTGGGTTAGTCTTCTCACTACATCCATACACGTTTTCGTGAATGTAACCTCCATTCGTTCCTGATGAATGTGTACATGTCATAAATAAAAATTTATTGAACGATTCCAAATATACCGCAAAAACAAAAATCGAAAGAATAATGTAACTTACTTCTGATTTGATATTCAAAGAGAAAGCTGGTGGAGATGAAACATTATCGATACTTAACACTGATAAATTATCAGTAAAATCACTAGTAGGACTAACAGCTTCTCGCTCAAAATCTTCTTCCACTTTATTTATCATTTCTACCTATAAGTTGAAGTACACAAAGATTTAGTTTGACCAATATTATTCATAATCGCTAAAAATTATAATTTACAAAATATGAATGCTTGTTGCATAGCCAATTTTGTAACTGGTCGGAGAAATGATCGCGAGTGACCATGAAATATTTTCAAATTTAATATGAACAAAATACGAATTACATTCATTTGCAATTTCCAAGGCTGATATAAAGAAACACTCGAATTAGCTGAAGGACGCGCAACAGGCTCGATCACCGGTTCCCATAAAGCAAGACGCACATTATAATAAGCAACTTCCAAAGTCACACAACTCTTGATACTCATCTAAATACAAAGAAAAAGAAGATAATCGATGACGAAGTTTTTAAACACATTGAGATATTGATATGGAGTCTACTAGAATGAATTCTGACCGAAGAAGGACTTTTTTTTATCGTTCCTAAAAATGATGATTTCAAAGCTAAAACTGGCATAGTTTTTTTCCCGACTCCAGCCTCTAGAGTAACACCAATAGTTGGTACAGTAATCACAATCACATCTCTTTGATCGGAGTCCGTTTCATGGGTCTCAACAACGTCTGAGCATAAAGTCATGGCGTCGACACCTTTTTCTGTGGAATTAAAACATGTAATAAAACCAGAATAAATAATTAACACAGCAAAGATAAAATTTTTACGAGAAAAAACATTATCAAAAACTAAAAATATTCTGTTTTGCAACAAGGACATAAATTCAGAATATTGATAATTGTAGCAAGAAAAGGCGAAAGATTGAATAGGTATTGAAAAAGTAAAAATTGAAGTTTTCAATTGGGTCAATTAACATTCTTTTCCTAAACCTCATCCCCACGCAAACAAAACGAATTCATGTAATAGTAAGTACCAGTGCGTAAAAACCAATAATCATCACTAATTGGATTCTCTTGCCAAATATTTGAATAATCTTTCTGAGCAACTTCGCTGGAACTATTTTCATTTTGTAGGTTAGGAATTAAATTAGTCGATATTTTCGTTAATAATTCGATCGTGCCTGAAAAAAAAATATTGTTCAGCACTCAACCAACAACCATTATAAAATTAAAACAGTGATCAGAAAGTTTACCGGCAGTGACACAGATCATTAATTCGGAAACGTTAAGATCTAAATGTAGACATTTATTATCAGCTGTTGAACCAGTCAAATCAACAGTAAGCGGATGCAAAATCTATTAGAAAACAATTACGCAATAAATTGAAGCTAAATAATAGATTTAGCATCGATCTAAGGGAATTACGATTACCAATGATTTAGTTTGACTTCTTAACTCAGGATTATAACAGCATGAATACAACTGTAAATTTTTTAAGGATCCGTCCAATGCAAGTCGTCCATTACTACAGAGTTGAACCTTTAAAGCAGCTTCATTCTGCATGAATAAACCAAAAAAAAAAAAAAATTCGAGAAGACGATTAATTTTACATTAATTAAAGTAGGAATACTATAAGATACAAGTACACCAAAATACCATTTCCTTCCTTAGCTAATTTAGAAGAAAATCGGTACTAATCGGTACAAGTCATTGTAATTTGGCACAAAACATCCATATCTTTTTTGCTAATGTAAGTAAAGAAATATAATCACAGAATAGATTGAGGATTACGCCATTTTAGATAGTACTTTATCCGAGCACCGTTTTGTTCGTTCTGCTGAAGACGTGCACTTTTAACGAACAGAATGAAACAGTAATCAGAAAAAGTATGATCCAAAATGGCGTATGTCTCAACACGGATCTGATAAAGAGCCTTAATATAAGTAGTCTTCATAAATATTCAAATCTGGTGGTTATGAAGAGATTTATTGCTGAAATATTGATGAAAAAGGCAACCTAAGGTTCAACTTTCTTTCCAATAAAGAATGATAAGTTTAGATCTAAAAATACACTGAAAACGGAAACACTTAGTCATTCTCTCCAAAACTTGTAATAATTTGTTAAACTTATCCTTTTCCAGTCAAAAATTATACGGGAGTCTTAATAAATCTTGAAAACAGAGAAGGAACAAAATGGCGGTTTGGTATGCCCGTATTCTCACAGCTGTCTTAATTGAAGTATGAACAACCGACATTGAGAATGATAGCATTGGTATTTATGTCATCCAAATTTTCGACCAAAATTATATCCGGTTTCTCAATAACAATATTACAAGTGACCGATGAATCTGCCAGAGGTTGATTTTTCGTCATTTCGATCGCCTGAAAAAATTGTAAATCATAAGTATGGAAAACACTTGGATTAAAAATTAGTATAAGTAAAATTGTACATTTGCAGCAGCAAAAGATCTTTTATTAACATCACTGGTATTCGTAGTCGATGTTTGAACAGGCGCTGAAGTAAATTCCGATAGAAAAAAATCTTTAATTTTAGTTAAATGATCAACGTTGAATATGAAAATGAAGCTAAATACGCGAGCGTTGACTGAAACATAAAACATAAACTAATTGATGCAATTTTCAAAGTAATTGAGGTAAAATAATGTAAAAAAGAAAATATTCACTGTCAGTTTGATTCAGCTTTTTTAACATGGTGACGTCAATCATACTTCTCGACATGCTCTCATAGCTTGTGGATGGCAAAGACAAATCGTGGCTCTCGCTATTGGTATCGTGGCGAATAGATGTCCTTAATTGGCCAGATATATTACCGAAAGATACTTCATCTGCGCTTTTTCGTTTCATGTAACGTTTAACTTCGTTGGTGCTTTTCGAAGATCGCGTATCATCCAAACAGCAGTTCGATAAAAATGCATGTATAGACATGTCTCCATTGGTTAGAATTGATCCTTTTACTGATAAAAGAGAAAGAGTAAATTTTGCAAGACCATCGTTCTGAAAATAAAAATTATTGAAAATTTATTGAAAATTTATTGATGTATGTAATAATTGTTGAAATGAATGAAAATTCAGGCTTCATTTTTCAAAAAAGTATTCATTTTTAGACTAAGTATCCGCTAAGGCCATGTGAAAAGGTAAATTCAAGCAAGGCGCGAATACTGGGGTAGGGGTTGGGAGTTCGAAACTCCTCCAAAATCAAAAAAATAGGAAAAGGGGAAAAACGAAAAAAGGACAGAAAAAAGTCGAGTGTTTAAAAAAACAAACAAACATTTTTTCTATATTCGCACCAGATTCAAGCTAAATTTTCAAATCTGAGCTAAGGAACAAATCTGATAAACATTTTCAGAAAAAAGAACTGAAATTAACCTCGTTATTTTCCTGGACACCAGAATATAAATCAATGGTAAAACTTTCAATAGCCATCGAAAATCTCATCATCATTCGTACCACTTCTTCAAAAGTTTCTAACTGTACTTCAACTTTATCTGTTTGCTCAGTTGCCTCTTCGTGACAATCGATTTCAACTATTTCTATAATATCGGAAAAAAATTTGATTAAAACACAAAAAACTGAAACAGGAGCTGAAAATTAATTTTTCATATGACGTTGGTGAGAATTTCATAATTTCTATTTAGAGGAAAAAGAAAAAAGAATTCTTTTTGGGAATTTGCTGGGAAAAGTTGTGACAACTTCACAATTGTGAAAAGTTGAAAGAATTTATTGTTCTGGCACAAAAAGAACGCTACAATTTCGTAACTGTTGTGAAGTAGTCACAACTTTTTATACCAACTGGGCAAAAAAAAACAAAGCAATTTGTTGTGAAATAATTCAAATCACGAATCAAATGACATAGTTAATCATGATAAGGTTGAAAATCACCGTCATCTTCAAAAGAAACATGTTGCATTTGCATTTGGTTGAGCATAAGTATTGTTTACAAAATAAAATTAGTAGACACTAGGGGTAACAGGAGATATAAAAAATGATGCATACTCCCAAAAGAACAGGTATTCAGTTGGTTAAACATGAAGCTGTGAATTCGATAGCTCGTGTTGTAATCAGGCAGGGGAAATGGGCAAGGAGATGGACGAAAAATTGACTTTTCAAGGTTGTTACGATTCTTTTGGGCTAAAATAATTTTTTTTGGTTAAGCTTGAAAAATGGGTTTTTCTGGGCTATTATCTGAAGGTAAATAAAAAATCATACTAAATAACTTATAACTCGACAAAAAATTTACCAATAGAAACCAAAATTTATAGGTCTAGTTCTTGTGTTAGAGGTAATATTTGTACTCAATTTCGTGACTATTGGATAAGAATTGCAACATTTATTGAGTTAATCATCTCCAAGAGCTCCAGGGCATGAAGCATAAAGCTAATCGCAATCAAATTTGAAAGCATGATAGAATAGTTCTAAATGAATGTCTATTTCAAATTTTACAACTATTCCTTGAAAATTACTCATTTCATAGCCATTAAACTGCCAAAAACACAGTATAATAGCTCCTACCACATGTACCATAAAACCAACCAGCACCAAATTTTAATGGTCTTGTCCTTGATTAAGTACTAATGCTCCGTTCAAATTTTGCGACTATCGAACAAAATTTACGTCCTGTACCGCGTTAACAAGAATTGTACATACATACATGTACATATAAATATATGAATTTTCAAAAACAGTGCCAAAAATTTCCTTTGGTCATGAAACGAAAAACGCACTTACTCTTACCCCTGGGTCCTTCCATAAGAACATAATTAAGGAGTAGATTTTCGTAGAAAACATACTTAAAAAAAAAGTTCAGTTTTTGAAAAATAAAAAAATAAATTGAGAAAATAACATTGATATTCACCAGTTTTAACTATTTCAGTGGGCGTTGTTGATGATACAAACTTGGCTGGTTTCTCAAACTGTGGGGCCGCAATATTCTCATTTAATGTTTGCATAAGTAACTTGTAGTCTTCGTCAGTTATCTCAACCTACGTACACGATACAGTTTTCAATTAAATCAACTAAAATAAACAATAATAATTTTTTAACATTCAACTTACATGAATTGAATGAAAAACGCCATCAATATCGAAATCTGGAGCTTCAGTATACCATGACGACGACAGGTTACGTTTGATGACTAATGTGTAATTAACAGGTTTCAAAAGGACTGATTCAACTTGGGTTCTGGCGTAATTAGTTCTGTTGGCATGAAAAAAAAAATTTCTCAATAGTTTTACCTTTCTTGTTGAACAAATCTAAAAATACAAACACTTAGACGGCACCTGACAACTTTCATATTTTCTAAGCTGGTGAATATTTCGTCAATTAAAGGAATGTGACCAAATTGATCACTGGTTAGATTCTTCAGCGAATTTTTCACCGATAAATTACCAAAGTCGATGACAAAAACTTCCTCACTTTGATTATTTCGAGGAACAACAATGACAGGCGCCTACAACAAAAAATAAAACTAGCAACACTTTCACCAAAAACTGAATGAGAAGTGAAAAATAATGAAATTTTAACTCACTTCAGCAAATATATCTAAAGAAATTCGGGTCGAGGACTGATAAACTTGCTGCATATTCATTTTAGCCGAAGCCATAGCGGCTGCCGAAGCATCCGCCAACATCTGTTTACTAGTTTGGAAATTATTCGAGAATTCCTGCAACAGTATTTGTGAATATTTAAAACAATGACTCAGATTATCTTACAAATTTACATGAAACAGTAAATGATGACTACCAGAATATCCATCACAAATTCGTTAATAAGGACGCACTGCATACAGTTGAGTCGAACTTGCATCAAAACATCGAAATTATCTGTTTGCATAGATTCCTTTCCTACATCATTATTGAGTGTAATTATAGCTTGAAACGCATTTTTTCCTTCGGAAATATACACGACCTGCAGAAAAATAAAATAAAATAAACCAATATAATACAATTTGATGACTGATAAATAAATTTTTCATTACATGAAACGTACTTTATTGTAAATTGTGTTAGGATTCAAATCACAGACTGAAACTGATTGCAATATGAAATTGATGTTCGTGCAAGATTTTTTCAAGGAAAGAGATGCGTGAAAGCCATCAATATCCATGCTGGCGACAGGTCGCGAAGCAGTTTGTAAACACATCTGTATTACGTTCAACTGAATCGTAATTTTCAATTCTGTGACCTTATCGGCAGATGCGACATGCTTCCTCTGCTCAGAAGTACCTAGAAAATCCATACCATAATAATAATACAAACATCCAAAAATATCATGCATGTCCATGAACTAAGAGCGGATTAAAAAATCAAATAATTTTTACTTGTTTCCGACAAATGATCTTCCAAAACAGCGGCTAATTTTGATTTCGTTCTAAATTTCTTTCGATGTAAGTCATGCGTCGACGCATTTGATGCAGAACTATTCTTGCGACGTCTAACGGTTTCCAATTTGTTCTCAACAATTTGAGACGATTTATTTCCTTGCGATATTAAATTCATGACTTTATTTTGAACGTCGGTTACCCACTGTATAGCATCTAGTATAGCTTCTTGATGGGCGACAATGTATAATTTCGTAAAATCCAAATTCAGGGAAATTGCTGTAGAATCGTACACATCCTCGAAAAGTGAAGAAGTTTTATCGGCCTGAAAAAGGATACATTCATTAGCGTTAGCAAAAACTGATTTGAATTTTTACGACATTCCATTTACACCAACACTGTTTCATTGGATGATGAAAATATTAATTTTTCAATGAATAAATTAAATATATATATATATATACCTACTCACAATTAACAATTTACAGCAGAATAAATACTGATCCTTATCGTTAGTTGTCAGCGGTGTATTGATGGCTGGGATAAACATATTTTGATAGTTCTGTGTGAGACAGATCTTTCCTAATTTAGAGAAAATTTCTGATGAATAGTTCTTCTGCTTGAACGTAAGTTCCAATCCGGAAATGGAAGCCTCAAGAATCGGAACATCGCTTTCATTATTTGTCACGAGAACAGTGATGTCTGCAAAGATAGCATCTGATTAATTAAAAAAAGGGAAGGAGTTTTTTTTCAAGGCAATCAAAAAAATATAATGAACCTTTTAAACTGAAGTTAGCTTCTAAATTGATGTAATCAATAAGTGCACTACTGTCAAGCTCGGATAATGCTTCATTCTGACGATTGTACTTTCGAAGCGTTGAAAATTGTATTTTATTCACAGTTTCCAATTTTTGTCGCAGTGAAATTGCCGAATCATAAATAGAAGAACCGAAATCATCCTTTGTGGCTGCTTGCACTTCTTCATTACGAGGTGGCGAACTTTGAGGTAAGGGAACGCTCAATAGAAGGGATACAACCTCCAAAAGTTTTTGTTCTAATCGGAAATAGCTGAATTATTAGAATATAGGAATACGTAAAACGAATCTGAAATAGAACCCAAACAAAATGAGACTCGCCAGTTATTTTGATAGTAATATCAGGTAAATCTCCATCAACTTTTATTCTTGGCAAACGGGGATCATCATCGATTAAACATTTGAAAATATCAATATTGAGACTCGTTGGTTGCAGAATATGAGCATCACGAGTGCTGGAGGCGCTAACGGCATCTCCAAGTTTTGGCCGCCAATTTTCACCAGCTAGCAAAGACAAAATCTGTAAATATGAAAACATGTTTACTAACAAGAAATAAAATGAATAAACTGTCAACTTGAATGCGAACCTGAACTTCACTTAAGCTTATGTTAAAGTGATCGTAGCAGCGTATCATCAATTCTTGAAGCACTTCATCTTCATTTTTCCCGGATGATAACATTCGTTTTACATTGTAGGATGAACCACTTTTATCAACGGATAAAACTGTTATACGTCCTAAGTTTAAGACTAAGGCTACTTCGTTTCTAATATACAAAATAATAATAGTACATAATTATTTTAGGGAACATGCAAAAAACACATCATGGAACGATAGTAAAAATATAATCTCACTTTGTGTACAATCCCCCATATGGAAGAATCAAGTACGGAGCCATTAAATCGATTTTGAGGTCTAATCGAGTACTTTTTTCGATTGCATACTGCAAACGAATCGCAGACTTCTCTTTCATTTCTTCCAATTTCGTATTTGCTGCGGCCTGCAATCTATTTTCAACAACGAAACAATTGTTATTATTTCCAGCGAATAAAAATTCAGAACAGAAAAACGATAAATAACTCACTGATCTTTAACATTCGAAATATCTTTTTCTGGAGTGAAAACTTCTAAGACACGTATTACAGTTTGAGCATCATATACTACTTTCAGGGGGCGTAGAGTAACGTGCAACTTCTGATCAAAATTCTCATCTTCTGGATTCGTTTCGAAATATATGCTAAGAAATGAATCCGATGTTTCTTTTAGGCCGGATAGTTTTGATTTAATAATTTGGGGAATGATATTGTTCTGCGTTAGGCCTAACGTCTGAAAGGTTTGCATTTTTACCGCAATCCTAAGAACAGAATACAAATCAAAATAATGACAAACTTATTCAAATGACAAATAAGTTGCGCGATATTAAAAAAATGTACATATATATCAGGATAAATACGTACGCAAATGAATGAGCAGCAGGTCTCTGATGAAGGGATACAAAAGCTTCCTTGAACTCGATGCACAGAACCGGGCAAGAAGCATTTGCATCATAGATCGGTTGATAGTCATCTGTAACTAATATTCTAAATATCTTCAAGATAAATTCCAAGCGAATGGCAACAAATGACATGGGATACATCGCTGGAGCGGCGTTTTCGTGGTAGTCAATGGCTCGGTATAATTTATCCTTTTCTTCATCAGTCATGGCATTCTCAAATTTCTTTACTAAAGAGGTCAAAGAGAAATGAACGTGAAAAAAAATTAGAACAGATTACACAAAAGTATATGAGTGAACTTATAAATTTCTTCTTACCAAAATCATTTCCTGAATCAGCAGTTTGATCCTGTTGAGTTTTATTGGATGAAAACCATCCACCAAACCAACCCCCTTTCTTGGCTTTTTGCTCGGCAATCAATCGTCCTTCTCGCTCAACCTGTACAAAATTAATTCATTAATTGTAGGGTATTGTAGCAGAAATTTCCATAAAAAATGAACCAAAAATTTGGCAAACCTCATTCTCTACTTTCTGACGCATTAATATGATATTAAAAGCATCCAATTCATTTTCTAAATCAGTTAATTCTCTTTGCGTGACATCATTAGGTTTTTCGGTTAGCTTAGTTCGGTAAACAATTTGATATTTCTTCATGAGCTGTCTGTGAGCATAAATAACATTCCAGTTCCAGTTTCTTGATTTTCTTTTAATCTCCTCTTCTAATACACAAGTAATGGAAAATTTCCACCTGAAAAATTAAGAGATTTTAAAAAGTAATAAAGATGAGAATATAATTTTAATAATGAGATTGGGGAAAAAAATTAAAAACGAAGCAAATTTAAAATTTGAATTCTGCAAACCAAAATGAAACTAACCACTCTTTATAATGGCCACGATATTGGTTCAGTTTTGGTCTGTATTTACGATACGGAGCTCCTTTCGACATTCGATCGAAAGTCTCTAATAGTGCAATAAAATCTTGATATTGAGATCGACTTATATCTAATAAAAAAATTTTTTAAATTAAAACCACATTTGAACTTCTGAGAAAAAAAACAACAACAACAACAAAGTACAGATTACTCACGAACAAGTAATTTTTCTAGAACTAGAGATAAAAACATCTTTGGCGTGAGAAAATTTATCATTTCAGGTTTTGAATTGATTTGCAACTTGGCCTCAGAATTGATTGGACCCAGAACTGTTGAGAAAAAAAAATTTATAATCGTATATATAAAAGCCACTTTTGTCCTGTTTTACAGACATATTCAGCGATGCGTGTATATGAGTCTAATTCAAATAATTTTTTCATCTATGATATTATCAATTTATTATATCAATGTACCTGGTTATTTGATAATTTCAACATATTTGTGTAGGTCTGTAAATTATGATAACTCTCAATAATAATAATAATAATGATAATAATAATAATAATAATAATAATAATAATAATAATAATTAATAAATAATAATAATAATAATAATAAAAGTAATAACAATAATTAAAAGATAATTAGATGAAAGACAGCAAAAATGAAGTCAAAAATTCCAAATGATTTTTAAAATATTTTCCTCATGATCAAAGTAAAGGTATTTCCCTTGTGGCTGACAAAGTAATTTTCTGCTTTATTGAGAAATTTTGTAATCAGAAGTAGTGACCCTGGAATGAAATTATGAAATTGAGATTTCAAAAACTTACTGTATCTATAACTCAACGATGTCTCTTCTGTATTGACAATACCACCAACGAAAGATTTAAGGAGACAATCCTCCTTTTTACTACTAGTTGTAAACAACTCTTGATTTGTATTCCAATAAAGTGACAGACCTTCCATTTTCATTATCTGTAACAGAAAAGAAATTTCAAGGAAATAAAAAAAATGAAGAGACATAAATCCATATTATGAATTGAATTTATTTAATCCACCTTATAAAAAATGGGGGACGTCTCTTGGGGTAAAATGTAACGATCACAACTCTCATTAGTAGTGTAAACTTTCAGGCTATGCAAAGATATGCCAATCGAAAAAGGCCGTTCTGGTTTCGTAACTCGATCCTCGTAACGTATGTGAATATTCTGAATGTATACTTGCACATTTTTAACAATTTGTGCGGCCAATTTTTCGACGAATGTATCGTCCACTTTGTTACCATCTGTTACAAAAAAAAAAAAAAATCATAAAATTAATCAATATAACATCCTGACAAGAATAAAAAAAAATATTCAAAATAACCTTTTTCTTTTTCAACTTTTTTCGCTAATTCAACTTGATTAATTAAGGCCTGTTTAGTTTCTTGCTTCAACTTTTCTTCTTTAACGGGATCATATACGACATCTTGAATTGGATTCACGAGTAAAAATAAGTTTTCAATAGAAACTTCGACAGGAGCTGTGTAAATATTTTTCCATGGTATCTTCAGCACTAGTTTTCCTACATGAAAACAAACACGAGAAAAATTAGATTCTAATTGGATTATGGTTAGAGTTGAGGGAACAGCAAACAAATGAGAAATATTTTAGGAAAACGATGTCAAAATAATAATTTAAAATAAATATTTCATTCAAAATAATAAATAATATATCCAAGTATTCACGAATGTCAAATACATACTTGTTCTTCAAGTAGGTAATTCTTTTACAAGTAAGGAAAAAACATGATTTTTCATTCACATGAAGAGTTACATTCTAAAACATTCTGTTCTCTTCTACTACTGAGAGAACATGAATTGTTAAATTCTTAATCATACTAAGGTATTTGAGAACATGTATTTTTCATATATGAAGCATATTAGCCCGAGAATAGAACTAATTTCGGAAACAAAACAAATAAAACAAACTAATTGAATTTTAGAAAACAAATTTTTTCCAAACAATTTCTCAAGGAAACTGAGAAATGTTCAAATTGATGTTCCCATTCAGGTAGAATGTAGATGCTAGATGGAGTGTCATTACCTTAATGCAACGAAACAATAGAGTACACATGACTAGTAATCACCGCCACACTTCAGCGGGCTAAACTCCACAAATATGATAATCGTGCATCTATCACTCCTGGCGAATGTACGAGCTACAGTGTATTAAATATGATAGAAGACGATTTCTCATCTGAACGTTGTTATGAGAAACCGCAGCACTTTTATGGCTATTAATTATTATCCAACTCCTACGGTACCAAATTCAAATTTGTTTGCTCCGCATTCTGGCACATCAGCAATAATAAGAAATTTTTTTAATAATTTAATTGAATGAAAAAGTAAATATAAATACAAATTCAGAAATCACAACAAATACGAATTACATAGATAGAAATTAAATTTTTAAGGTACCTTAGAAGCGAGGATATTTTGTATTTAAAACGGTGCTAATTTTCAATTCGCATGGTTCCTCTATTTATATTTAATACTCTGTGGTAAGAGTCATACCATGGATGGTATAAGGTTTTGGTCACAGCTGTAAGCCTGCGATGGAGTTATGCATCTTTAATGGAGTAACTGTTACATCTTAATCAGTCTTATTGTCAAGCTTCACTTTATTTGATATAAAATTTGAAGCGGTTGAATACTAATTGCATCCAGAAGAGTTTATAATCGAAATAACTTCAAATTTCTTTTTTCAACAGTTATTTTTTTTAAATAAAACGTAAAAAAGTAATAAAGTTTATACGTCATTTAAAATAAGAAGGTAAATATTTATAAGGGAAAATACCATTTAACAAAGTGCACAAATTTCACTTATCAATTCTGAAAAATATGAATTTACTCTTGTATAAATGTGTGAATCACGCTATTTTTTTCATGTGTTGTGGGTGGCGGATTTATCTTCTTATTTTGAATAGTGTATAAATTGAGAGCAATGCGTGACATACATACTACAATCACATTATAATGGTTTAAAAATCTGTATTAATTATGATACTTAATGATGGACAGTTAATTTTGGCTTATGTCTGTTGAATAATTTGTACACGAGTTGTGGATTTCAACTTTCCAAAAAAATTCATCGGTATCATTTGGTCTGT
Organism: Ericerus pela; assembly: GCA_011428145.1. Classification (NCBI taxonomy): domain Eukaryota; kingdom Metazoa; phylum Arthropoda; class Insecta; order Hemiptera; family Coccidae; genus Ericerus; species Ericerus pela. The sequence goes on from WOFM01000120.1 coordinate 141,472, forward strand.
TTAATTCAAACAATAGTGTATATTTATGCTTCTTACACTTCAGTGAAAAGTGTGTTTGCATTATGCAAGCTCACTGATTTTTAACACTAAGAGCCAAAGGTGTATCCAACGGGGGCAAAGGGGAAATTACCCCATGACCTTATTTTATTATTTTTTTGCTTATCACTTTTAAAACTTGAAAAAATGTTTTGTAACAAATATTTTACATTGTGTTCTATAAATGCAAAATTTCTCTAAATTTTCAAAAATGACGAGCAAAAAAGAGTATAAATATTTTTTTGCCTCCACTTGAAGAAATACCTTGCTAAGAGCAATAGTGTATGGTGTATATACCATTGCCCATGTTTCTCTCAATTACCTCAAAATTATGATTAATCTTGGATTAAAAATTGATTGTTATCAACCACTTCCTGATGTTATCAAAATGATAAAATATTAACTTTTGATCATTTAGTACTGGATACCCAGTTGCCCTATCTCACAAATGTTAATGAAATGTGTCATCATTCTAAGCCAAACAATGGACATTTGTTTACTGCACACATGCAGTAGGTCTTTTTTTGTCTATTTTCGAAGCTGTTACAGATTCACAACTGCAACAACAAAATCAAAACATGCAAAAAAGACTTACTGCACATGTTCAGTAAACCGATGCTCACTGAGATGTTAGACAAATTTTTGGGTTTACCAGGGTATTCAGTATTAAATGATCGAAGATATTAACCAAACAAAATGTCTGGGTAATTTTCCATCTTCTTCCTCTTCTTCAGACTGAGGTAGGAAGATGTTCAATAGGGTGAACAACTAATTTCAATCATCAAAGTAAAGGGATAACAGAACAAGCACTACCATAAAGCCAAATGCAAACAAAGAGGCAGGAACCTGTGAAAAAGACAAAGAGCTATGAAGAAAGTAGAACTGTCTTCCTTTCACTCATTGCAGCAAATGTAATCAGACATAAACATAGTGATTTATTACCTTGTAACGCTTGCAAACAGGGATGGAATCCCACTACCACAATGGGTACCAGAAATGCCATTTACCATTACAAATGGCAATATTAGAAATGTAACCAATACTGGAAACTTTTACCTTGAAAGTGACATAATGATACCAGAACTTATAAAACAATTTTTACTCAATAACGTTATTTCCCAATACCATAATACCTCATAATACTCAATACCATTACCAAAACAATACCTAAATAGAAGGTTCTGGTAGTAGAATTTGTAAAAAATTCAAATATATTATTGGTGCAGTAGTTAAGATTCCAATCATTGATGCCTCCTTCAGAATTCATACTAAGCCAACATTCAACTATATTGTTGATGGAACTTAATTTAACAGTGGCTTAATTAATTTTATAGGTGTTTTTTGGGGAATTGGTCAAAATTTTTAGGCAAGACCCTAATTGTAGATAATTATTTGTTAGCATGAGTTTTTTTGGGGGTGAGGTTTAACCGCAACTATCACCTCCATTCCCAAGCCACTAAACTTTTTTCAACTTTTCCAATTTAACATGTTCATTTCAATCATTTGTAGAAGGAAGAGTAAATAAAGAAGATTTTCAAAAAATACTAGAAACAAAATAGAATTTTCAATACCGCTACACAAACATGGTAGGTTCAATTATTTGAAAATTGCTTTGATTATACAGTACTGAACTAGAAAAACTCGATAAAACCGACGTACTTTTTAATGTCAAGATATGCTGGCATATAAGTAGGAGAGCCTAGAGTACCTTCCATGTATTTTTGACATTTTGCTTGAGTTCATCAATTTAGAATACATTTGATAAAGACATCCCTAAAATTCAGAAAGGATAACGTATATAAACACAGTGCATGCAAAGTAAAGTGCGGGGCACTGTTCATTTAAAATTATATCAACAGATCAATAGATCAAAAGATTGTGATCTTAAATCATTAGATCACTTCAAAACAATGATCTAATTTTGAGATCTGGATTGCCATTTTTCGGATATTTTAGATCTTTATATCTTCAAATTAGATCATTTGTAATAACTTAAGTACACAAATCAGATAATCAAATCATAAAATATTGAAAATAAATTAATAAATGTCATCAAAAGTCAAAGTAGTCACCTCCTAGTGGCCCATTTGTCAAACATTGATTTCAGGATTGTGTATTATTTAGCATTGAGAACATACACAATCAATGCTTTCAAAAGCAATTCCATGAAAACTGTAAGTGATTGGGAGTTGAAATTTTCAGGAGACATCTACATAGGTTATCTACAGATCTCTGAAATTTTGGGTGAAATTGTATGTTTATTTCTTGAAATATCGATGAAATTCTGTTTAAATCCTGAAATTTTAATGATAAGAATTCAATTAAGTTGGGGAATATGAACAGGATTTCAGCGATATCTTGAGAAATATATGTACGATGTCAGCCCAAATTTTTGGGAATCTTCAGATAACCTATGTAGATGTCTCCTGAAAATTTCCACTTTCTACCACTTACAGTTTTTATGTAATTGTTTTTGATAACTTTGATTTTGTTTGTTCTCAATGTTAAAAAACTGCTCGCGCAGTTTAGTGGAAGCTTTATATTCCAAATGACTCCTACTTATTGTTCTAATTTTAATTTTCTCCTTTTTTTTATCAAGATCGCCTTGTTTGACCGATCTACAGATTCCAAACTAGATTGCAATATTGCCAAAATCTGTAGATTGGATCTAGATTGCCTTGATTGATCTATCACCCCAAAATGGCAAAATACATCAAGTGGTACTCAATGGTTGCCTATTTACTGCCAGCATGTCTAACTGGAAATCAGGATTGAGCATGATTCAAATCAGTTTTTGTTTTGGTAAATCCATTTGAATTCACTTTCATAAACTGGATTCTTATTAGTGTCAAATCCAAAAAAAATATGGTGTTGATGGGTTTGCAAACTTTATTCGAATTCGTTTGACAGATTTGACAGATCTGAAATTTTTGAATGATTTTCCATTCAAATCCACTTTTAGTGAATTTGTGCCCAACCATGTTGGAAATCATCCTTCTCGTTGAAACTTCTTAATTATCACTTTGACACACAAAAATTTATCTCCTTTCCCCTCTGGAAAAACTGTCCACTAACTTTCGTCATTATAATAAATCACTGAATGAATGTTAATTTTGTAGTTTCTGCTTTAAAGCCTCTAATTAGTTCTCTTAAACATTTTTGAAAATGGCAGGAGAAAAAAAATTGTTAAAAATACCAGAAACAGAAATACTAACAGAAAAAATTTGGAAACCAAACCAGAAACAATACCAAAATAGCTAGTCAATATCGAAATAAAATTTGATAATGGTAAAATACCAAAAATGGAAAGTTTTTTATAGTGGTATTCCATCCCTACTTGTAAATGTTACAGATTATTCTTAATTCATTCATAATTAGGTATGTTGTCAAAATTATTAAAATCTTATTAAAGGAAGTTTCAAAAGCCACTGTTGCGAGAGTAATTCAATACTTTTAAATTACCTCAACAAATAAGATAAGTTACGAACATTTATCTTTTATTGAAATTTCACTTTAGTTATTACAAACACTTTAAATTATACTTATTTCTATTTCTTAATATAGTGATACCCTATGTCCATAGCAACTAGTATGGACCCTAACATCTCTACTCGACTTCAGGTTAAGGAATGGCCATGTCTTCACAATGAAGATATGACATTACTTTCGTTTTCTTTGTTTCAATCAAAAGATGGCCGACCAAAAAGGTGGCGTGATACGGAACATCCGCCAAATATGATGACACTTCATTGTCAGCATATCTGGTGGTGTCCGTTTGTGAGAAGCTAGGTAAAATATAGACAGCTATTATTCCGAGAATTAGGAATAATAGTTGTCTATAATTTGTTTGACACGTTCTTGTAGACGAACTGAATCGTCTGCAAAAACGGGACGGAACCAAGGAGCCTGGGCGAAAGAAAGCCCGAAGCTCCTGCTTCGCTAAATTTTGTCCTTGAAAGTTTGTTATTTTAATTTATTATATCTTTAATTTTAGTCATAATGTAACGAATATAGACGAACATTTTTTTAAATGTCCGCCTATATTTTTACACAGACGAATTTATTCGTTTTATTTTTTATTTTTTCACACTTTTATTACTCTTCTTCTTCTTAGTACAAACTTAACAGGAAATGGCATCGTCTGAATTCGATGAAAATAGTCTCTTTTACAAAAAAACAATTATGGCTGACCTCAGCTAATGTCACACACGTGTGACTTATGTGAAATATCTACCTAATACTGGAAAACGTCAATTCTCCTTCTTTTTGGTAACAACCAATCGTAATAAACTAATCCCACTATTTCTTACCATTTCTTCTTTTTACTAGGTAAAAATTAAATTATAAAAACTCTAACTCTGAAGAACAAATTGTTCAATTCTACTATTTTCGTTCAGTTCTTCAATTTTGTTCAATTCCTTAATTTTATTTCAACTCTTTAATTGTTGTCAATTCATTTGTTCAATTCTATTATTCTTGTGTTGTAAATGAGAAATATTATATTTTATAAAAAGATTTTCGTTGAAAATTAATTGAAGTCTAAATCTCTCAACAAAGTTAAGGTCCACTATAGTGAAGTGGATATCTAGTACATTCAAGTTTAATTTATAAAGTCTATTTTATTTAATTATAAATATTTATTTGTGGTCTTCCTCAAATAAATATTTCGTAAAGTGTCAACGTCAAAAATAGGAAACAAATTCTGAACCAACACCTATTTTCTGGCGTTACACATAATACAATACTACTTTTTTTTTTACAAATGTCTCTTAATTTTACTTTGCGGGATTGATCATCGCCTAAAAGAAAATTATATTAAATTTTTTATTTTAGCATAAAAATTTATTATGCTTTTTTTTTATTATATTATATTGTAATATAAAATGTGCACTTAGAATTATGTATTGCTCCCAATGCCAGATCATTTATTTGATTGTGCGCATTGATAGCAACACAATTTATTTTTAAATTTACGTAGACCAATATGGCTACTATGAGTGTTAATAAACTACAATGTACCATGTTTATTGTGTCTTGGTATCCTAGATCAGGGATTTTCAGTTCTGCTGATTTTAATCTTTCTTTGAGCTTATGAATTGGAGTTATTGGTGAAAGGTAAGGTATGTTGTCATGCCATTTATTATTGTAGGCAATAGACATATTTGGAAATTTGAATGATTGACGCAGACCAAAATCAAGTTCCATGAATTGATATTTCGTCCAAACTAGTGGTAGATGATGTTCAATGAGGACGTCTTTTTCTGGTTCATTTATACACGGAAATCCTGTCGGGATAATTGTTTCTGCATTGTTTTCTCTCTGTAATTGTTGGATTTCTACTATACATGGAACTGTTAGTAGAATTGCTCCGGGCCATGAGTCATTTATATTTATACTAGTACTTGTTTTTGTTATGGTGTTAACTGATATTAATGGGTTTTTAGCGTTTGTTATGGCGAAGAGGTTCATTTCAATTTGTTTGACTATGATTTCTTCATGATTTATATCGCATTTGAAGGTGCATTTCTTTATTATTTCTTCAAATTTCATTCCTTTGAATAATGCCCTCGCACAATTCCCTTTATTGTTGGTTGTGCGGTCTTGTGGTAGAAAGCATTACAGGCTATGTTTGCCACAAAGATCAATGTCTGTTCCAGTTATGATTCTTATTGACCCATCAAATTTGTTGTGGGATAAGATCGAAGGTTCTTGATCCCAAGAGCAAATTTTATTGTCATGTGTTCGAAATGCTAATGGAATAAAGTGTGGTATGCCAACCGGGGTAGCAACGCCCCGAAAGGGTTGCGTCCGGTAAACTACCAGCATCTTATTTACACCCCCAGCGAGGGCCGTCTTGACGACCTAGCACAACTCCAGGAACCCACTTCCTATGTCCCCTAAAACACGAATAAGGGTACAGCACGAGGACACCAGAGGGGACCTCGTGCGCCTGGAAAGAAAACCAGGGGGAAAGTTAAGTAACCCCAGAACGTTGATATTTTGGAATACATAAATGAAAGAATATCGACAACCAAAAACCACCTGGAAAGAACAAACTACGTGTTGAGAATAAGATTAGGCCCCGCCATTTCACCCACAAGTGAAAGAATTACCACATCACAATGAAAGCAAGGTTACTAAAAACATACCTGTATTTGTAAGTACGAAACATGGTTACCATCAGTAATACAACGGGTCGTCTTCATAAGCGGGTATGAATGGAGACGTAGCGCATGAAAAATTACAAGTGTAGAAAAAGCATGGTGCAAAATATACGTGAGGATTAAGTACGCCAGTGCCGTAGTCGAACATTGGTAAAACGAGAAGTGATCGGCCGAATGTACCACGAGAACGGACAAGCCGTAATCGTGGTAGATAAGACCGGGCCGGGATAACCGTTCTCCCACTTTCAAATATGCGTACATAATTGAAAGTGAAGAGCGGCTATCGAATTTGGGAAAAAACCCGGTTGCCTACGATTAATCAACCTACGTTGATAACTGCCGGTAACCGGAGCGTATTTTACCCGGATACCTCAGTTTTTTACACAACAAAACCATCACTCATGAAGACACACAATTAGGTGAAGACACAACAGCTTTCTGATGGTTTCCCCTACTTGTTGTCTGCCATAGCTATTTTTTTTAACTTTTTATTTTTCCGCTACACACTTTGCTTTGTTCCGCTTTGTTGACACTATGGTTCTTTTGTAATTATAGTTTTTGACAAAATAATTCTGCTGTTTGTTTTTGTAGGTTTCGAACCTTGTATGGATCGAAACTTTGTTAGGCTCTTCTATCCGCACAACTTAACTTATTGCTGATTTGTCATATTAATTGTATGAAGACAAATGTAAGCTGCGTTTTGCCGTGTCCGAAGAAGTTTAATTCCAGTCAAGAAGAATTCAGCCGTAGGACATAGTCAAAGTCAAAAAAATAAAATGTCTTGAAAACACAATTCAAGACCCCTCGATTCAGTGTTTCGGCTGCATGATGCCTTAACTTTAGGACATTGTGACGTCATTAGCATTTAAACACCACTATACATTAAAGGTTGACTTTATGACACGTGACAGGAATCGATTTCGTATGCCTCATAAAATATGGCGACTGTGGTAGGAATTGATTTTGGACGCCTCAATACATATAATTATATATAAAAGCCAATTTCTTGCTACTACAGTATAGAATGAAATTTTCTTCCGATATTCATAAAATTTAAAACGAATTATAGTATTGGCCAACGACCTAACCTATTGATTTTGTTACAGATCAGTTGTATGGTATTTCCAGTATTGCTATGTTTCTTTTTGTTTTAGTTATAAAATTTTTAAATTTCAACCAATAGCTACGAAATTCAAAATAACTATTTATTATAATTTTTGATGAGGATCGACTGTAGGGTATTTCCAGTAACACTATTTTCATTTTTATTTTTACTATAAAATTCCGAATTTCGGACCAATAGGAGTGTAATTTATTATGAATTATTCTAACATATTACTGATTTTGGTGCAGATCAGCTTGACAGTATTTACAGTTCTGCTATTTTGGGTATTATTTTGGCTATAAAATGCTTCATTTTGAACCAACAACTAAGAAATTTTCAAAAAATATCAGCTATAATTTATTGTAACATACTAGCAGTTCTGGTGCGGATGGCTGTGAAGTTATTTCCAAAAGTTAATTTTTTTTTAAATTTTGAAGGGGATGATTATTTTTAATTGTGTAATTTTATGTTAACAGTAACAAAGTTTAATAATAACATTTTAGTGACTAATTTTATATTTTTCAAAAACGTAATTTTTCTAACGGAGCTGGTGTTGCGTTTGACAGCTATTGAAATGTGTTCCACATTAAATTTTTCAGTCCATCCTGGCTAGTACTGAAGTGCGCTCTTTTTTTCCTTCACTTTGAAGGGTTTTAAAATGAAAAAGAAAAACTTCCAGCATTTTACCAGAAGAATGTTTTTGTTTTTTCAACCCTAAAACTCTTTATTGGAAGTTGTACCTCTTAATGTCCGGGCACCCAGTATAGACTCAAGTGCTCGAGAGTACTTGACCTGTAGCTATTCTTAGTAGAATTTCTTCACCTAAATGTCGTATTTTCATTTTTAAAATTTGCTTTTAGTGTAAAATAATACCTGTATAGACCATAAATTAAATTTCAGGGTACACGCTTCCAGAATCAACTATTATGTTCTTCATGTAAGCTTTTGACTTTTTTTGTTTTAAAAATAATTAATTTGTTTTATTGAGTTCAGTAAATATTAAACCGACTTCTTTGATAAGGGTTGTGGCTTAATTTTGATAATTTTTCTACAAATTTGTTACCAACATTAGCTGATCAACGAAGAAAAATTCATTAAATGCATACTGTAAGTCCTTATATGTATTATAATTATGTGTTATACGGGATGTTCATGCAGAGTAGATGTAGAAACTCCTGGTGGTGGTAGAGTGGGTTAAGTACATATATGTTAGAGTAGTCGCATATCCAGCTGTAGTTTTCAGAAAAGTTAATGATAATGGAGAACAATGCGAATTTTTCCGAAAAATTGGGATTTTCTGGACTTTTAATTTAAATAACTCAAAAACTCATCGAAATAAAGACAAGAAATACAAAGTCTTTATAAAAGAGCGCAGTTTTACCAACATTTTTCATTCATAATATTATGATTGTGGGGACTCACTGGTATGAGGAATAGGGGCTCGGACCACTCGACGACAGTTGCCACCCCAAAGGGCAGGCAAATAATCATCCTTGTGACGTTAAACACACAAAATACGTTTGATCGTAATTACCTGCAAGTACATGCAGGTAATGTGTGAGTACCAAATTGTGACACAATGGGATAATGTCACAATCCATACACGAACCAGCCAACCATTTCTTATCTCGATAGGGGATGATGTAACCTGGCTGCTCTCACCAACGTACGTATTTTCTTATGTACGTGTGTTTGTGTGTGTGTGAATAAGCCGTATATAAACTGCCCGAACTGGCTCTAAAATCGCCAGTGTTTGGTCTGGTTCTGGCATACTCATACTTGTGTATGAAGTGGCTGAACACGCTTAAATTCTGTAGAATTTACCTTCTGGTGAGAATATCTCTCACGACAAGTTATTCCACAATGATCTTTTCTTAACTTTTTTCCGATGATACATTGGAATAGCGTATTAGAATAACAACACTTTTAAAACGAATTTGAAAACAAACCCGCAGCTGGGTGTGCAATTACTCTATGTGTATGTACTTAACCCACGCTAACACTACCATGAGTACTGCCGCCACCAGAAGTTTTGACGTTCACTCCATCAACACCCTGTATACTTTCAAGATAATTTCTCCCTCGCAGCACCGCATTCACAATTTTTATATTGAATTGTTTTTTCCTGCTTCTATTACCACGAGCAAATTTACCTCTAAATCCGCCATTGAGAGAAATATTCTACTCAAACTAAAAAAAAAAAAAATTGTTTTTAATTTTTGTAGATCAGAGGAAAAGGTTTTGATTTTCCACTTGTTGCGAAGGATTATAATCTCATACAGTGGATTGGAGCAAATTCGTACAGAACCTCTCATTATCCATATGCGGAAGAAATAATGGACATGGCGGATCAGTTAGGAATTATGATTATAAATGAATGTCCAGCCGTTAATTTAGAGTAATTGATTCTGTTTCCTATTTTTGGCTAATTTTTTAATTTGTGAAACCTTGCAATGTATATTTTATTTTTCATTTTGAGTCCCAATAACGAGAAGAAAAAGAAAAATTAAAAAAGCATAGGTTACACTGAAAACTTAATTTTTTCTCATAGGAATTTTTCGTTGAAAATGCGTAAAAAACACGAGCAGATTTTAGCTGAATTAATTCAACGTGACAAAAATCGACCCAGTGTTATTATGTGGTCAATAGCCAACGAACCGAGTTCTCAGTTGAAAAATGCGGGCTCATATTTTAAGTGCGTATAAATTTATGAAATCCAAGGCCTGTATACTGATAGATGTATAAAATAAGTTTTTCCAGACATTTTCATGGAAGTGTTAGCCACGGCAGGTAAAAAACTTCATATCAAATTCAGTTTTATTTAAAATTTATGAAATCAGGTGCTTGATGCATTTTAAAAGACCTATTTCGTCCTCGAATTTTATTTTAATCGTGTGTTTCTTCAACTAACTGACAGGATCATGTTTTATATCTGTTCGTCGTATTTTTATTAATAATTCATACATTTCACTGGTCTGGTTTTAAGTCACATAGAAAGCTAATTGAAAAATTTTGATCTATATTTTATGGTTTGATTTTTCTTCTTCTTGATATCTCCCCTAATTTTAGTCGAAGATCTGTGACGACTGAAAATTTGGCATCCCTGCGAGAGTTTGGGGTGGGTTCATCTTTAAAGTACATGTTTTTTTTGTTTTTTTTTTCCCGACTACCGATATTTTCTAATTTCCTTCAGTTTGATCTGCAACCAGGAATCTTTTTATTTTTAGCTTGGAACTCTTTACATTTTGTGTTCTGCCAACTGTCAGCTACGTTACTGTTGAAGACACCTACCAAACTAAACGTTTATAGAGGCTTGTAGCCTAAAGTTATTTTGAAAAGACGATAGCAAAAGAAAATTGATCCCTGCGAATTGAAATATTTTCCTAAATTTTTGGTTTAGAAATTTTTTAGCCCTCAATTCCACTTGTTTCATAAGTATAGACTGTATTTAACTATAAGCTCCATGAGTTTTTTCTGTTGCCTTCCGGATGACTTTCATCAATTACCTCAAAATAGTTTAGTATATTTTGCAAGAATATCGTTGCTGCTAAAATTTTATGTGTACTTTCTTTTTTTTAACGTTTTTATCACAAGAGTGATAGCCGAAGCTGTGAGAAATCTCGATAAACTGCGCCCCGTTGTTGCTGTCTTGTCCTCAAGGTATCACAATGATAAAATGGTAAGCTGAAATCGACTACAAATGCACTAAACCATATGAGACCATATGTCTTTAAAATTACCGCTGCGTATAATTAATGTTTCTCTAAATCAGCTTAAACTTTTGGAACCGAACAAAAGTACAAATTTGGCAGTTCCGGATAAATTAAATAAAATAATCATAAAGGGCCTGTTGCCATAATTTTCCGTGATTAAGTCTAGTTGACCTGTATGTTGAATGAATGGAAAAAATTGATCCAGGCTTTCGGTCCCGAGAAGTGATTATGTCCAAAAAAATTATATTCTACATCAAGTAGCAGAAAATACGTCGGGTGTTTCCGGAATAGACAATAAAATTCCGAGAAGTAACTCTGCAGGCGAATTATAGCATGCAGATCCCAGTGATTGTTGGTATATTATAATTTGAAGACGTAATTGTCTTTGAGGAAAGAAGTTATATTTTTTATATACTCTGTACTTCTATAGTCTGTATGATTATCATAAAAGAATAACACACTTCGAATTAATCACCTACCATCTTCTAAAAGACTTCTTCCATAGCTTCTCCTAACGCAGTATCTAACGTAGCTTGTATTAAAAATAAAACGTAAATCTATCCAGGAGAAAGAAAAAATATACAAAGGTACAGTTCAGCCACCGTCTATACCCGAAAATAAAGGGCAGTAAGAAACTTTTCTCCTATACTTGGGTACTTCATCTCTAGTTAGTGTGATAATTGAGATTGAGGATCAGTAAAGTAAAAATTTTTTACGGGCTTTTCTTGTGTCTTTTCTCGAAGTCTCTGCGGCTCATACTCGTATTTTGTAAAAGAAATGAACGAGATTGAAGTTTTCTTACTATAAGAATAATGTGGGAAATAGGTAGTAAAAAGGCTAAGGCCGCGCGGTATTCGTAGACGACACTTAAGGTTCACTTATCTAAGGGTCTATTTTTAAACTAATGTAAAGCTGCAAAAAAACAGTTTAGCTGAGAATGGTGAGAAATGTAGCTTCTTTGAGATGAACTATAGCAAAGGTATGAAAAAAAAAAAGTTTTGTTGAGAGATATAGCTGAAAAATGCAGGTTTTAAATGGACCCTTAGGTAAGTGAACCCTAAGTATCATCTATAAATACCGTCCTAACTTTAAGGTCATTTCTAGGCTTCTCATCGTCCCTTCGATAATAATTTTATTTATTTATTTATTTGATGTTAATGATATTTTGAGGAAACTTTTGAAAAACATGTTTCTTGTGAAAAATTATTTTCGTAGCGATGAATTATAAATGCGAAAAATCGATTTTTGATGGAAACGGAGTTCCTACCATTCTTTAGGGACGAAATTTTGTGAATAATTGCTGTGGTTGTTTTTTCCCATTTTTTAGAAGGGTCAAAAAAATGTAATTAAGAAATACTTTTTGTGGAAATTGTGTACCATTATGCTTCACTTGTCAATTAAAGTTGAACGCAGCATTTTAATTTTGAAACAAACCTTTTATATTTCATTCGATGATTCTTCAGCCTCTTTTTAAACTAGACTAGCTAGAGAACCGGAGTTGGCATTGCTGGAAAGAGGAGAAAATTTACAAAATTTCCATATAATTTTCTAAAGATACCTACTAATTTGGAAATGAACAAACGAAAAAAAAAACCGCAAACAATGGAAAATCGGTCATTTTTTGGATTCTAGAAATTTTTTATCTTTCACTCAATGATTTCTCAGTCGCTATTTAAGCTAGGATGCTGAGGTCGGTATCATTGAAAAGAATAAAAAATTTTATAGATTTATTATCCATATAATTTTTTTACCATCTTTAGCGGTTTGAAAATAAATTAACGATAAAAAAGAAGAATAATTGTAGAAAAATTTGATATTTTTAGAATCTAGAAACTTCGTATCTTTCACTTAATAATTATTCAGCCGCTACTGAAATTGGAGAGCTGGGGTTGGTATCATTGAAAAGAGGAGAAAATTTGCGTCAAAGTCAAAATACTATCTATATTATGATTGCTTCAATTATCTTCAGTAGTTTAAAAATAGACGAAATAAAAAACCCAAATTAATGGAAAATTTGTCGTATTAGTATTGTCCAGAAATGTATTTTCAGGTTTACATATTACAATCTTTCATGAGTATAGCTACAGCGGTACTCATGTATTTTTTTAATTTCAATCATAATTTCTTGAGTATATTATTTAATTCGAAGGCAAGTCATCTTGATATCATCGGATTCAATCGATACAATTCATGGTATTTTAATAGTGGACAGCTGGATACTATACAAAAAAGCGTAGAAACTGAAGCCCATAACTGGTTTGCTAAGTACAAAAAACCAGTATTTATGGCTGAATATGGGGCAGAAACTATCAGTGGATTTCATTCTGTAAGTACCTATAAAAACATCTAAGTCAACTGAAACGGACTAAAAAGGACATGATATTTCCTCAATTTTCATGCTACCTATTTCATCACATTTCTTTAAAATCTCCTCGTTAATTCAATTGAAATGAATACTTTTTTCCTCCCCTCGCCCCCTCGCAATTATTAATATTTCGACTGTAAGTTCAATTTTATTTTAAGGGTTATGAATGTGTTAGCTACACTCGTACCTATAATTAAGTATCGGTTAGTGGAAAATAATTAAATAATTTCTCGCGAAAAAAATTATACTTTTTCTGCAGGATTCACCAGTTATGGGATCGGAGGAATACCAAGAAAAATTACTATCTGAACATTTCAAAGTATTTGACAGACTTCGAAAAAGTCATTTTTTTTATTGGAGAAATGATTTGGAATTTGCTGATTTTAATACAGGACCGTGTAATGCTCAATATTTATTTTATTATTTTATTGTCTTCTTATCGATTTAGCCTAAATTATACCTTAGGTACCTACTGAACATAATTTTCAGCTATTTGTCGACTCAGAGGAAACAAAAAAGGTGTTTTCACTCGACGAAGAGAACCAAAAACCTCAGCATATTTATTACGACAACGATATTGGCTGCTTGCTCAAGATCTAGAAAATCTTTCATTACCGGATGATTTAAGATATTACTCTGCAAAAAATATGTCACGTCTCCCTTAGAAATTTAGTTGGAATGGTATTTTGCTCATTTTTGTACCAAGTTTTTATGTTATTTTGATGATCATGCAGTAAGTATAAGTAACTATTTTGAATAAACCTAGTTTTCATTTTCAATTTTGACATAATTTACTTACCTACTCAAGAAAAATATTCGAAGATTGCGAAGATTATTTATTTGTGAGTGTTAATGAGACTTATGTCATTCATTGGCCAGTAGCCAATCAAGAAGGTTGTAGCTCTGCTCCTTCTTGATAAAACTGTCTTTTTCAAGACATCCTTCGAGTGCTAACTCAATCTGGCAGAATTCTGATGCAAATCCTCAAGTTCTCACTTGCCCTGGTGGCATTGCCTCTATAGAAATGCATTGACGGCAAACTAACCAGCAGACCATCAATGGTCTCATCTCCCTTCTCTTCTCCATTATCATATCCTCGACAACATAAGAGAGTGGGAGATCATCAAGAATTGAGGCCATTGGTGTACTTTCCAGTACATACACACCTCCCCTTGCTGCTGTGATGATCACATCATCGTCAGCAGTTGCACATTCCTGCACCATCCTGGCATCCTCTACACTACTTGGAGGGGCAATCCCAAGGCAACTGCTCCAGTAGGATGAAGGTGTAGACCATACCCTGCTTGACTTATCATCTGTTCTTCAACGGTAATTGATATCCACCATGACCGACTTACCAAATATCTTGGTGGCAGCCCAAGCCCTTCCTCGCACATTGACTGCACTGCCCCTGTTCAATGCGAGGAATGTGAGACTGTGGCTGCAACAGATTGAAAACTTGGCCTGAACTCATGGTAATGTCACCAAGCACCAGATGTTTTTATCCATCTCAGGTTTGCTTCCTCCATCAGTTGCTAACGTAGTCTCCGACTTGCTGTATAGCACCGATCTTACCCAATAGACATGAAGTAACCTCCACCAGTTAATTCTTGAGGAGTTTTCACCCTTGAATAATACGCTAGTATGGCAACTCCTGGAACAGACAGTCCATGAGCCAAGAGAAAAACCAAGTGCTTACCAATGTCACCTGGTTCAACTCAATGATGGTCACATTGATGACACCGTCATCCTCAGTCTGCTCTATCATAGCTTACCTTCGGTGATCCAACAGCCCTTGTCAATGCAACACCCAGCAAGCTCACAATTGGTTGCCATTGCTGCCAACAGAGTGATCACTTATCAGCAGCCCTTCAAATTGCAATCTACAGACACTGCAATCTTAGCACCAACTACCACTGCTGCTCTTACAGCTCCATTAACTAGCATTTCTTCCATCTCTGGCACTCCTTACATAAGTTGAGAGCCACCACATTCAGGGTAACTCTGCTCTTGTACCAAGCCTCAATAGTCCCTGTGTCCAAATAAACATGACGTTTTTGTGTCAAATAACTCGCAAAACTGATGATTCGATAATGTTACATTTTTGGTTTGATTGACTGAGTTGGTTTCTCATTCAGTTAGTTGCTTTTGAAATGTCGTCGACTAAATAAATATGAGTTTGTTTTCCTTTAACTGTGTTTGATTTCAAAAGATCTTTACTCATTTCAACACAAAGAACACTAATCAGGTTCTTATTTCGCTAATAATCTATTTGTGGAGAAAGAACTAAAATATGAAATTTAATGAAATAATTATTTAAAGAAACAGATACTTATTGAAAAGGAGTTGGAAATTTTTCAAAGTCAAACCTTGGAGGATATATACATATATGATGGAAATGACACAGAACAGTTTTAACATGAGATTGAGTGTCCAGACTATAGATGCCATATGCTGGCTTGGAAAGTACCTCAGACTGAATACCTCAACCAATCAGGATCAAAAATTGATGTAAAAGTGAGGTACATTGAATCCCAGTGTTTATAAACAAATGCATGTTGCGAGATTTTCCTCCAATCAAATGTGTTTGTAGAAGCACTTTCTACAGGTAGGACATCGAAACTGCCCATGTGTCATCTCCATCATATATGTATATATCCTCGAAGAGTCAAATTGAACCTAAATTATGACATCATAATATGTAACCTCATGAAAAACTTCCTTTTGTGACTTGGGAGAGGCTCATGCTAGTAGTGTTGTCGATTCTGAAAAAAAGATCGATTTTTCATATTCGATTTGATTCTCTGAAAATATTGATTTTTTCGATTCTTTCGTTTTTTTTTTTTGTTTTTTTGTAATGCAATTTTCTTCTGAATCTGATAGTAACACAATTTGGTACAAAATACAAATATTAGTAAAAATCCAAGAAAGAGTATTATTATTTTTTAGATGGATGAGCGTAGCTATTTTTCCTCTAATTTTTATTAAAGTCATAAAATACTTTATTTATGATCAACAGCTAGGAATATGAAATTTAAATTAATTATTCAATTTAAAATATTTTAATGAATTAACTCAATATAAATCAATTTTGATAGAAAATAATTAAATTTCCCAAATTTTGTTTGGTACAGTATTTAAAAATAGAATAGCATTCAACTGTTTTGCTGAAAGCCTATTCCTTTTGACATTACAAATGATCCCACACAAGGAAAACATTCTTTCGCTTGGAGTAGAAGTGGCTGGAACTTAGGAAAGTTGAGAGCTATTTGTAAAATAGATGAAAAAAAAAAAGGCATTAATTACCTTCATTAATCAACGAGGCATAATGTTTGATAATTCCCTGTACAAATTTAAATATTGTATGTGCAAAAGCAAAAAAAATTTAAGTCAAATAAATACCTCACATAAATTTGCATAAAGAAATTGTTGTTCTTTCCACCATTTTAAAATGTTGATTGACATTGATGCGTTTGGCGCCTTTAAATAATATTTTAGGTATTTTGTTTGCAACACCCAATATCTGAACATTTGGATTTTTATCATTAGCACTCTTAACTTTCACAGACAGATCACAGTCCACAGACAGAATTGAAATTGAAACAACCACAATTCAGCGATATTTTATGATTAAAAAAAAACACAAATTGATTCAATTTTCCCTGGATAGCCTCAATTTTTGATTAAAATTGAAGCCAAAAAATCAATTTTTCGATTAAATCGATATCAAATTGACATCACTACGTGCTGGTAGATGCTATGCTTATGCTAGTAAAGAAAAGAGTAGTGATGCCAAATATCGATATTTTTTTGTATTGATATAGTATCGATATTTCTGTGAGAATATCAATACAATATCGATATATCGATATTTTTTACAATGTGCCATTCATACGTTTACTTAGTGATAAATTTAAAAAAAGAAGAAGAGGAAGTAGGATTTAGAAACAAGACACTGAATATTATTCATTTATTCACGATTCAAAAATTAAAACTGATGATTAACAAAATACAGTACAGTTTTCATTTCATAAAAACTTAAATTCCCATTCCCTATTTCCAATTTGCAATTTTGTTGAGAACACCAATCCTTCTCCCCCCTCACTCCTGCAAACTCACAACTACATTAAAATATGTTTTGCATTTCTGTTCTCGGATATACTGTATTACCATCTCAGCCACTCACTCGTTTGTCTCTGTACATCTTTGTTTATCTCATTCAGCTTGTACTCATACTTATATTATACAACTGATTTAGAGTACACACGCTTCTAGGACGCTACTTCGATCAATACTTTATTTCACGTTATTAATTTTTATCTTCACCGATCCTCATCCTCTATATGGTAGCATCACTCAGTAACAATCCTTGTACTTGAAACATAAATTTTTTTTAAAGTTTAAAAATCATGAATACTTTATTTTTCGTGAATTTCTATGTCATATTTTCAATAATTTTGTGAATAATTGTGTCATTTTTTATTCGTAATTTCAGTTGGGTAACATAGTTCCTACTTGTAATTTTTTTTTCTCAAATCAAGTTAATTTGATTGAAATTTTTCTGGAGTGCTGTAAATGTTAATGTGTTTTGTCATTTGCTGATTTGGATTTTGCCCCATTTGTGTAAAATCTAGCCAAGTATTCAAAAATCCAAGGCTGTCGTCAATTGCTAAATTGTTTGAGAACCCTGCTTGTGTTGCTCAAAAGTTAGTAAAATCATTAGCGTCTACCCTGCTTGTGTATGAACTAATTCGTTGAAGTTGTTACTTTCTTATTAATGGAATTGCGAGTGGATAAATATTTTAAGGCTCTAAATTAATTAAAAAGCATTAAACGAATTATCTTTTCAGACAAATGTCAAACAGCCCCATCAATATTATAGATTGGCATTGAAGGAGTTTTACAATTTTTCTATATTAAATTTTCTACTATGAGAAACTTTCGACTGGTAAAAATTGTCTTGAGCCATCATAAATTAATCTGAAACCAATGTAAAAGCTTCAAAAACATCAATATCAAATTGGTATTCATCATCTCAATCGTCTCAAATCATCATTTGGCCACAAAAAACCATCAAAATCATCATCATCGATGTATGTCCTCCAAAACCAAAGTGCTGTACCAACTTCATTCAAAACTCTTCAACATCGTAGAATCCATCATCCAAAACCTGCAAAAAAACAAAAATCAACATAAAAAATGGTATTTACTAGAAATTTTACTCCAAAAAGGTAACAAAAAACATTATTTTTCGTATTATTTTCGTATTTTTGTGCATATTATTTCATTGTAATTCAAAATTCAACTTTTATATTTGAAAATCTCGTTATTTTCAAATATTTTTGGCCTTTTCAAAATTTAAATTCGAACAATTTTTGGCAAGTCACTTGCAAATTTTTGCAGTCACTTTTGTTTGGGACTGTACAATTTGTGACGCAAGCACAGCTTGTTTCATTCTTTTGTTCGGACTTGTACATTCAACCTTTTGTTCAGTGCAACAAACTCTCGCTTTCTTATCTACGTTCATTCATAAAATATGTTGGCGTGGTTTTCATATTTGAACCACCATTTTGCAACAACTTGTAAAATTTTGCAATTGCACAACTTTGTCGCCTACACTTTGTTGAATTATTTTCATATAATATTTTAATATACAATAGATTTTTTTTTCTTCTTCTATGAACACCATTTGCTATACAAAACAGTTTCAAATAATTTATTTCATACGAAATAATTCCTTTTACAATTATTATTCTTTTTCTTTCATCATTTTTTTTTCTTTTCAAATTTTTTTTCTCGATTTAATCTTTTTTTACCAATAATTGAATTTGCCCTAATTACTCGATTGGATTATTCATATTTCTAGTGAAAAAAAATTAAATCCATTCAAATAATATTTTTTTCCTTCATTCATAAAATTTTTTCTTATTCCTATATAAAAATTTGGTTTTCAGAGATAGATTGAAACCTATTCCCCTGTTATCCTGAATTACTATTTCTTTTCCACAGGTTAATCAGTAGCTAATCTAGCATCATCTTCACATATACTTATTTATTCATTTTATTGAATCAATTTGCAAATTATTTATTTTTTGGTTGTAAAAGTCTTGTTTATTTTTTTTATTATTTTTTTATCTGAGGGAAGTGTTTACTCCAACTTTAACGTGTGGTCTCTTGTGCCCAAAGTGGACCCATTTGGGAAGCACACAAGGACAAAACAATATCCTATCTGTAATGAATATAAACGAACATTTTTTTAAATGTCCGCCTATATTTTTACACAGACGAATTTATTAGTTTTATTTTTTATTTTCTCACACTTTTATTACTCTTCTTCTTCTTAGTACAAACCTAACAGGAAATGGCATCGTCTGAATTCGATGAAAATTGTCTCTTTTACAAAAAAACAATTATGGCTGACCTCAGTTAATGTCACACACGTGTAACTTAATTGAAATATCTGTCTAATACTGGAAAACGTCAATTCTCCTTCTTTTTGGTAACAACCAATTGTAATAAACTAATCCCACTATTTCTTACCATTTCTTCTTTTTACTAGGTAAAAATTAAATTATAAAAACTCTAACTCTGAAGAACAAATTGTTCAGTTCTTCAATTTTGCTCAATTCTACTATTTTAGTCAATTCATTATTTTAACTTGTCAAATTTTATTATTTCTGTGTTGTAAATGAAAAATATTATATTTTATAAAAAGATTTATGTTGAAAATTAATTGAAGTCTAAATCTCTCAACAAAGTTAAGGTCCACTATAGTGAAGTGAATATCTAGTACATTCAAGTTTAAATTATAAAGTCTATTTTATTTAATTATAAATATTTATTTGTGGTCTTCCTCAAATAAATATTTCGTAAAGTGTCAACGTCAAAAATAGGAAACAAATTCTGAACCAACACCTATTTTCTGGCGTTACACTATCGTCACTATTTATACTGTTTGGTAAACACAGGGATGGCAATCCTTTTCTTGCAGAATTTTTTGAGGATTGATATCAGTAATTTTATTTAATTCAGTCACTTCATACATAATGAATACTGAATCCAATGATAGAGTTTTATTTTCTGTGGTAATGGCTACGAAGGATGGCATGCAACCATCATTAGCACCCTCATAGGCAAAGGCTGCCATTCCACTATATTTCCTATTGCAAGAGAAACTAGTTACATCTCTCCAGAAAAACATCTAACATCTAAATGGCTAAAATTTTTTCAAACTCAAGAAAGGGCCAAAGCCCATATTTTTGAAAGACTCGATAAGCACATACTACATCATGTCAAAACTTGCGACGTTGTTTCTCAAATTTTTGAAATCCTTAATGCCAGATACAGAAACCAAACTCCAACTAACATTATGGTTCTCAAATCTAAATTTCAGTCCTGCCGCTTTGACCCTAGGAGAGGTACCATCTGTAGATTCCTATAATATTTTTCTATAATTGTCGGAGAACTACATGATGCTAATTACTCCCTTTCAGAAGTAGATGAGATAGATCAACTAATGATGTAACTCCCGGAAAAATTTGATACTGTCTTCTTGAATTCCGACAAACTCAAACATGAAAAACGAACTACTGTTATATTAATAAAAATGATCTCAGAAAAATGTGATTGAATTGAATAATCGTAACATTTGATCGCTAGGGACCTGGAGCGTTTCTGGCCTCCCCCAAATGCAATAAGGGACGCAGATATATTGTCCTCGTAGACTTGCACTGGGTCGGTTACAGAGAAAACACTCTCAGTAAGTCTCCAGATCACATATATATCATCTAGTGCATCATTCAATGCAATTAGTTTGGCTGCAGTCGACGAAGTTGCAACCGTGTTTTGCCAGTGAATGGCTCAATTTAACAAGTCTCCGTTAACGAATATCATGTAGCCAGTTGTGGAGCACCCTTTCTCCAGGTTATTAATATTAATGGGTGAATTGTCTACGTCGGGTGCATACGACGCATCGACAAAAGCTTTAAATTGAGTTTGGTCAGAGTGGAAGACTAGAGAGAAGTCCCTTGTTGTTTTAACGTACCTAATAATACGGCGGACATAATTTTTAATTTCATTATTTGAGGATGCCTGAAAACGTGACAAATAATTGACGGCGAAGGCAATATACGGGTGGGTCAGTCTTGCTACATATAGCAAATTCCCAATCATAGCCCTATATTCAGTATTATCCAATCCATTTTTTGGCTTATTTATTTTTAATCCCGTCTCCATAGGTGTAGAAGATAGATTGCATTCCGTCATTCCAAATTTCCGGAGAATCTTGTCAATATATCTATTTTGTGTTAATATAATTTGTTTCCTAGGGATATCTCGACTTATTTCAAATCCCACAAAGAAAGTTGGGTTATATTCTATTTTTAATGTGAAATTTTTATTGAAAATATTTATCAAGTTTTGTGTCCACTTGTCGTGGTTACTAGCCAACAACATGTCATCCACATAGACTATTAAGAGTGTCATTGCCCCATTATTATCTTGTTTTATATATAAACATCTATCTATTTTTGATTGAATGAATCCAGCTTGAATTATTGTTGAATTCAACAAGTCGTACCAACTCTTGGAAGACGTTTTCAGTCCATATATTGAATTTATTAATCTTAGGCAATTATTTTCGCCTAGTTGGCATCCTTTGTGGTTTGATATAAATATAGGGTATTTTATTTGTGAATTAAGGAAAGCTGTTTTTATATTAAATTGTGTTATATTTAGACTATATTTGTTTGTGATAGATAATATCCATCTTATCAGCCAATATTGGATTACCGGGGCATATGTTTCAGTTAGAGAATAGTGAGTAAGATCTTTAAAACCCCTTGCAACCAACCTGGCTTTCGGTATGTGAATGCCTTGGTTGTCGGGTTTTGTGATAAAACACCACTTCGTATCCACTAACCTCACATTTCTCTCCCTTGGGACGACTTCCCACACGCCCATATCAGATAATGACTTAAGCTCGTCAGTAATGGCTTGTTGCCATTCTTCCTTAAAAAGGTTGTTTTCGACATCCTCACATTTTTGAGGGATGTGGTCCTCAATATAATTTTTGTATCTTGATTTAAATAAATTTAAAATTACAGGGGTTTCTATTATATTATTATTGTCCTGTATTTTTTCATTATTATTGTTTTTATTATCTATTTGTTTTATATTTCTGGTTTTATCAAATCTTACGTCGCATGTAACGTGCGATTTGTCTATTAATGGGTCCCTTATACAGTACCCACTATTGGTATACCCTACAAAAATTCCTTTATTGGATCTTTGGTTTAATTTCGGGTGTTCACTATTTGCTTTTTTTATTTTATTTTTTGTGGCCTGTTGCTGACGGACCTCTATGGGAATATGCCTATGAGCGAGAGACCCAAAAACTCTCATGTTAGATAAGTCCGGCTTTATGCTGTAAAACATTTCAAAAGGGGTCTTATGATCTTTGTTGGCCCTAGTTGGGCTTCTGTTTATAACATAATCAACTGTCAGAACAGCCAATGACCAGAAACTGAAATCCAGATCTGAGTAAAACAACATAGCCCTTGTCCTTGCCATGATCGTTTGATTCTGCCTTTTGGCCATCACATTCAACTCTGGTGAATACGGAACGACAGGCTTTTTATATTCGAGTCAAGATACTCCCTGGCATTGTCACATCTTAGAGTAGCTATAGGGTGATCCGGGAATTTCGATTTTAATTTCATGTATAATTTCTTAAACTCCTCGAAAACCATTGATTTTTTTTCAATAGTGGAGATGAAAGTATATTTTGTGGCATGATCCACGAATATCAAAACGTACTTTTCACCATATATGCCTGGTGAGAAGAGGTCCATTGTATCCGATGAAACGAGTTCTAGTTTTCTTTCTGGTCTAGTGCGAGTTCCACTGTGTCCTAATCTTTTAGAATTCGCTTTCACACATATCTCACACAGACTGAATTTGTCATCACAAAATGTAATTCCGTTTGGAATACCTCTTGAGACCTTTGTCAAGAATTTTAAATTTTTTCCTGATAAGTGTCCCAATCTCCTATGCCATATCATTTTTTTATCTATTTTTAATTTTTCTATATTCTCGTTGATTTTTTGATCATCGTTTATTATATCATTATTATTTGTTATATTATTATTATTATTTATACCTACATCCTCATTCATTTCGCTACCACCTTCATTTGTTTCATTATTTTGTGGGTCATTGCTATCATATTCATCATTAGCGTTTATTATAATATTATTATCTACATTATTATCATTTGTATTTTCTTGTGTATTATTATTGATATTCTCTCCATTCTCCTCATTTTCCTCCTGACTTTCCTCAATAATTTCCTCTTCTACTTCGTATTCCATCCATTCATCTTGGGAATTTATATTGGGCATACATGCTAATTTATTCGATTCATTATTATAAGGACATATTTTATTTAAGTCATCTTCATTTTCTATAATATTAACCGTGGACTCCAGTACAATTTTGTACTTCACCATGTATACACCTCTTATTTTTGGGGCCAAAAAATTACCTCGTCCGTTCCCCGGACGTATATGTGCGCCGCAGAGAAATTTTGGTCTATGCCTAGTGCCCTATTTTCTGTTATCTTAATCCCTGACATTAGGTCTACATTCAGGGATGGTACATAATGTACATTTTTTAATCTTATTACAGTTTGATTCCTCTCTGAATTTTCCACCCTGATAAACATAGTTCCTATATGTGTGGCAATTAGTAATGTATCTTGGATGGCACATTCTAACTCAATAGGCTTTTCCAGCATTATGGGGTTAGACAATTTTGACAAATCTGATATAACGTGGGCTACAGCACCACCATCTAACATTATTCTCTTAGTAAGAGGGACATAATCTGGATTTGATTCATACTTCGTGTCTCTAGGTGTTATTAAATTTATTAATTTATTATTATTTGTTATTTTGTTTGGCTCATGGCCCTTGTACCTTATCATCATTGACCACTGAACATCATTTTCTTTTTTCTTTTTATTATTATTATTTTGATTATTTCGTCCGTATCTCGTATTTTGTGCAGGACCATCTAATTTATCTTGGGGTTTTGCACCCTCTTTATTTGACGGACATACTTTAGCTATGTGCCCTTTGCCATGGCACTTAAAACATACTAAATTATTCGAATTTGGCAAATTATTTTGATTTTGATTATTATTGTATTTCCTATTTTCCTAATTATTATTATTATTTTGAGGCATTTCTGACTTTTGGTTATTATTATATGTCATTTTCCCCTGATCTACATTTTGATTATAATTTTGATTTCTATTTGTGTTATTATATCTATTATAATTTCCTCGCTATTGGAATCTCTGATTTTTATTATTATGATTGAAATTACGAAATTTATTATTATAATATCTTGACTTTTTCTGGTCATATAGCCTATCCGATCTTTCGATCAACATGGCATGGAGTGTTTCGATTGTTTTTTGATCCTGGCTTAAGGTATTGAACTCCAGCCTTGTCATGTCATAGTCCATGTTCAGTGATATTAGGAGTTGTTCTATCTCCTCCTATTTGTCTAAATTTTTACCACAGTCCCTTATTTTTTGGGCTGATCTAGAGAACACGTCTAAGTAACTTCTCATATTTCCATCACTATTAAATTTTAATCTCTGAAAGGCCTGCTTCGCGTTAATATATGTAACCTGCGTGCAGCTTTTGTACCTTTCATCTAAGACTTTTAAAATTTGGTTTATTGTTTTTAAATATTTTACCCTTTCAATTAATTCGTTGTTTAATCCCTGATAGATTAAAGCCTTTCCTTTTTCTTGATTGCGGAAATATGCCATCCTGTTAGCTGAACTAGCATTGCCGGATTCAGGGTTTAAAAAACTGTTTAATTCCAGTCCCAAAAATAGCATTTCGGTCTCAACATCATGCATTATCGGATATAATCCCTCTGCATAGAGTGTTGAAACCATCGTGGTCCTCCAAGCATCATAATTTCTCCCATCGAATACCTTTTTTGTGTCAAATTGTGACATTTTATTATTAGATTTTGGGTGTTTGGGAGTTCAGATCCTACCTCAGAAACACGAGAACTTAATTCTAGGGGGTAACACGGTCTCAACCGCACGATAATGCACAACACGATCTTAGCCGCTCGATCGGGAATGCAAATTAAATATATTATACTATAATATTCAATAATTAGTCAATATTCTAAATTGAATCTTACGAAATATGTGTTGCCGATAATGAGGTGATCTCTCCGCCGTTGTTTCTGCTTCTTGAACGATCAAATTACTGTGATTTTATCGTCAAAAATATTCGAAATTAAATTAATCAAAGTCCCAAGTCTTGTTTCAGTATACAGATGATTCTATTAAACACGTTAAAATTCAAATTAATACACAGTGCAAAAATTATTTAACAAGTATGAAAAGGATTACTGCTGAAAGGAAAATAATTTATCAGCTTTCATCAATTGAATCGATCTTTTATTGTATGTGGACAGGAAAAAATCTGCCACTAATGTCAATGTTCAAAAATGTAGGTTTTCTATTGTTGGACTCGATGAATCTCATCCAACAAAGATTTCCTTTTTCTACAATTCTCAACCAACAAGATAAAGTTTGAAGGCTATCAATATCACCTTTCAAGTTTCAACTTTACTTGGGATTTGGCTGAGAATTTACCTGAAAATATATTGAAATTTAACTTTATTTTACTGAGATTTTGATTTTTTCTAATTAATTTTGAGCAAAATCACACGAATTATTTATTAATTAACTTAAACTTTTTACTTATCTTCAATTTTTCGGTTCTGTTTTCGTATTTTTTCAATGTTTTTCTTCTGCTACCTTGCCCAATTGACACCAAACTCCGACGCTTTTTACTCTGCAACTTCTGAATTTTTGATCTTCTTCCACTGCTTCACTCCCTGGAACACAGCATGAACAATTGCCAACCATTTTTGATGGTGTACACTGGTCTACCAAACCATAAAATCCTCGGGTATCTGATTTGTTTTCTCTAGACTTTCGACTTTGACGTTTTCACAGGCGCCCAAGATTTTACCGTTGTTTTCATTAAATTTCACTTTTAATTTGTCGATTTACTTTAATTAAACTTTTAACTTTTTCAGGATAGTTACTTTAATCACTGAATCGAACTTTTTTGTTCACAAATTTTAACTTTTCCTACCACTTTGCGTGGAGGTATCACTCGGCACTAAGCCTTTCACTTTGTGTGAAACACGAACTTTCAAATTTTAAAGAATTACACGATTATTACATATCACATTTTAATTACCGCACTTATTTCTCTGATTCGCAGCTCTGCTAACATATTGAGGTGAGGTCTGATCACTTTACACAGAAAAGATAAGCACGGACTTCCATCTTAGAAAATGTTTATTGACGACGTTAGTACAACGACTGATGAGCGGAGAACATTCTCCGTCAAGCAGTGGCGAAAAGAATATTGTGTTGGCGATCAGTGTCGCCACATGTAAAACGAATAAATGTAATATATATGTTACATACAGTGTTAGTCAGTATAGAGTTATGTGTTCGTGAGGTAGTGAGGGAATCGTATCCCAACAATATTTAATCTGAACTCAGTTGTTTGTAATTGGTGTCAGAATTAAATATAAAGGTTTTCAAGAATGGCTATGTAGCCACAACTTGTAAAACCGTGTACGTGCTGGTCAGTTCTCACTGCCGGTCCAGAGACGGTTCAGAATGCCTGATGGATGTCGGGTGCTATGTAGACGAAGCCTAATGAACAACCGGTGAAGTTGAGTCAGACACCCGTATCCCCGTTCAAAATGTTAGTTTACTGGTAGGCTCAAAATGTTTCCAACCATTCGGAAAATGTTCTAGGTTATTCATATTTGAAAATTGAAAAATTAGAAGGTGTAATTAAAGAAAATGGGAATTTAAAGATTGAAAAAATTTTTGGCATAAATTTAGGCATATCCACCAATGAGAGCTATGCATCAATAAATCAAATTTTAAATTGATTTAACTGAAATTTTTGAACTCCTGAGTTTTATAAAACTACAACACTACCAATTTAATTCCTAATTAAAAGCAATAATTGTGGTAAGAAGAGACCTAGTCAAAGGAAAAGACAATAAGTATTAATAAATTTAATAATGAACTAACATTTTGAACAGGGATAAAGTAGTCAACCATTGTTGCGCACCCGTCACCCTGAGTTACATTTCTGAACTTTGACTATATACATACTGGACTGCTAATACTGATAAAAAGCTGTGTTCAAAACAAACAGGCGTATCCCTGTTCAAAATGTTAGTTCATTATCAAATTTATTAATACTTATTGTCTTTTCCTTTGACTAGGTCTCTTCTTACCACAATTATTGCTTTTAATTACGAATTAAATCGGTAATGTTGTAGTTTTATAAAACTCAGAAGTTCAAAAATTTCAGTTAAATCAATTTAAAATTTGATTTATTGATGCATAGCTCTTATTGGTGGATATGCCTAAATTTATGCCAACAATTTTTTCAATCTTTAAATTCCCATTTTCTTTAATTACACCTAATTTTTCAATTTTCAAATATGAATAATCCCGAACATTTTCCGAATGGTCGGGAACATTTTGAGCCTACCAGTAAACTAACATTTTGAACGGGGATACGGGTGTCTAAGTTAACTTCACTGGTTGTTCATTAGACTCTGTGTTATTCTTATCAGTATTAGCAGTCCAGTATGTATATAGTCAAAGTTTCTGAACGCCCTCGTGCGTTTCTAATTTTGTTGATTAATTCGTTATGGATTATGCCGGTTTTCATTTGTCATTGTCAATTGTCACGTGTCTTTTACTTTGAAGCAAAAATGAAAGGAAAGTATCGGTTTGATTTTAAAGTGGTACAGTCATGAATTATCTTAAAGAAAGTTTAAAGATAATTGTGACCTAGTTGAACGTAGACATTGATAACCATAGCCCGGTTCAGATCACTTGAGAAACATGAAGCTGGTACTGCTATTTTTTCATGAATCGATCAGTAAAAAAATATATATCAATACTGATCATTGTATCTACTTTATGAAATGTATATTAATGCCGGATTATTTTTTATTGTCAATATTTTCAGTATTGCCTGAGTGGTCATCCGAACAAACCATGTTACGTTCTACGTTTCAAAGAAGTAACGCTCATGTTAGATTGCGGATTGATCACTCAAACTGTGTTGAATTTTTTGCCTCTACCGCTGGTTCCATCGGCCAGATTGAACAATCTACCTAGCTGGGTTCCTCGTAACTGTCCGGATCCACGTTTAGAAGGAGTAATTACTTTTAGTCTCATTAGTTAATTCACTTCAACGTTGAATATGAACAATTATTCTATTCTAGGAACTGAAAGAATGCTGCTCACGTGTATTTGTGAATTCTGCTCCGGAATTCTGTCCACCATTACACAAACTATTCGACTATTCGGAAATAAACGCTATTTTGATCTCAAATTACACTGCAATGTTTGCTTTACCGTTTATTACTGAAGGAACAGGTTTTCAGGGCATTGTGTATATGACAGAACCGACTCTACAAGTTGGAAGGTAACTTGCTATAAGTACTTATCGCCCAAAGAAGAATGATCAAATTTCTCCTATAATTCTTCATTTAAAATCTGCAATGAATGTTTTAGATTTTATTTAGAAGAATTAGTAAAATACATAGAACAAACTCCGAAACCAACGCTAGCTAGTCACTGGAAAGAGATATTGCACATGTTGCCTCCTCCACTATCTGATAGTCTAAAACCTCGCAGTTGGCAACAGATTTTTAGTTGGGAATCTGTACTATCGAGTTTAGCCAAAGTTCGAACCATTGGTTACGATGAGAAAGTTGTATGTCAATATGTACATTAATTTCGTGCTATTTTCTGATTTCGAAAGTATTGCCTAATGTCCCAGTTTTTAGGATATATATGGTACATTAAAAATTACCGCTGTCAGTTCCGGTTATTGTTTAGGCAGTAGTAACTGGATTATAATGTCCGATTACGAAAAAATAGTGTATGTAAGTGGTTCCTCCACTCTTACTACACATCCCAGGTATTTCCTTTTTACTCTAATTGTTGCAATTAGTAGCTATTCTTGCGTCTGTTGAAGAAATCATTTTTCGTTCCAGACCAATTGACCAAACCTCTCTTAAGAATGCTGACGTTCTCATATTAACTGGTTTGACACAAACGCCTGCCGCTAATCCTGATGCTATGCTGGGTGAACTTTGTATGACTGCAGGTATGTATGAAAATATATTAATTTTCGTGTATTGAATCTTATTTTCAATTAGTTATTTCGTTTTTTTAGCGGTGACATTGAGAAACAATGGTAGCGTTTTAATTCCATGTTATCCATCTGGGGTTGTTTATGATTTATTTGAATGTTTATCTACTCATTTGGATAGTTCCGGTTTATCTCATATACCAATGTATTTTATTTCGCCTGTATCAGATGTATCATTAGGTTATTCCAATATATTTGCTGAATGGTTCGTTGATATTTTGAGAATAATAAGCCTGTTTCAGTTTAACTGTTGACCTTATAATTGGAAAATTTATTGTTTGTAGGCTATCGCAAGGTAAACAAAACAAAATTTATCTGCCTGAAGAACCATTTCCTCACGCTCATTTGGTTAAGACTGGACGTTTGAAGCCATTTAAGCACATATATGACGATGGATTTTGTAATGACATGAGACAAGTAAGTGGTTTCGAGATGAAAATATGGGTACAAAATTATTTTCTGATTAAGAAGTGATGAATAAAGAGGTACACATAGTTATGTTTTATATATTTCAAACTTTTGTATAATTCTGTTGCAGCCATGCGTTGTTTTTTGTGGTCATCCAAGTTTACGAATTGGGGATTCTGTTCATTTCGTAGAATTATGGGGTTCTAATTCTCTCCATACTGTGATTTTTACGGGTATGTTACTGCATTAGTTAAAAAGGTTTTGATTGTTGCCGTCATATTGATTAATTTTTTGCCCCTCATAGAACCTGATTATCCACATCTGGAAGCATTAGCTCCGTTTCAACCTTTATCTATGCGAACTGTGCATTGTCCAATCGATACCAGTTTGAATTTCACTCAAGCCAATAAATTGATTCGAGAATTGAAGCCGAATACCCTTATTTTACCTGAATGTTACACTCAGCCTCCGTTAGCTCATCCTAATAGAGCTGATTTGGTCATTGAACAGGTGATTCATGTAGTTTAATGAATTGATTTGTCTTTTTCCATAACGGTATTGCATTAACTAATGATACTGGAAAATATTTTTGATATGGTAATAAAAAACTTTAATCCCCCTCTCTCGATAGTAGAATAGATTTTAATTTTGGACTGATTACATTTTGTTTTTCAAAAATTATTGTTTCTCTGCAGTTTACGGTGTATACAACGCAATCCAAAAAGCCAAATTTGATGTCGGTTAATTAAAGTTTTTAGAAAAATTAGAGAACAAATTGAAAATTGGAAGTATGCACTTTCAGATTTAAGCCTTATTTAATAAAGTATACAGTCACCAAACTGTACGCAGATAAATTTAAGGGTATTATACATTCTGCAGCAAGTTATTGTCTCGGAGCTCATTGAAATTTATGTGTTCTTTATATAGCCTATTGTTTTGGAATTGATCATTAACCAGACATATTTCACAGAGTATTGGAAAATGGGGTCAAGCCTTGGAAACTAGTCACAAATGGCATTTTCAATTTTTAGTTTCTTAATTTTGGAAGTATTTTTTTAAACGCTGTATTTTCAAAATTCTATTTTCGAAATGCCTATTTAGGTCAGTTTTCGTACTTTCGATCTTATTTTTGTTTTATGAAACTTATTTTATTTTGTGATACGTATTTTTTTGTTTATGATCCACTTATGGTAGGAAGATTGGATTTTTTGTCAATAGGTATGGTTTCTGAGATCACGTCTCCCAAGTCAGCGAATTAGTGCCAACGTTTGTCGCTTTGGGATAAGTTCATCTCTGCAACAAATAACAAATTATAAATTTTTCGTTCGATAAGTAACGATTGTTGATGGCATTTTTCCTTCATTAAGTTTGATTAGGCTATGTCGATGTATGATTCGAAATTAGAATTATGAATCCTCATTTGTTTCGGGTCAAGTCAAGTATCTTGTAATGTGTTTGTAAACAGTGAGAGAGTAAGTGGAAGCTTTTCTAAAATACATAAATTAAATTTCAAGGGTTTCACTAAATTTGGATCACGATATTTATTATAGCGAAAAATTTATTTAATGTGTTGAATTTCGATTTTTTACAATGTTGACTCAAAAAAAGGGTTCAAAATCGTTAATTTACTTCATCGTCCTTAATATTCTAGAAAAATTCTGATTCTTATTGGAAAAAAAGAGCTGTCACACAATTATTGCCAATAAAACCTTAAAATTATCAGAAAAATTCTCCAACTAGTCCGTCTTATCGAAAACTCCCAACTTCTTATGTTATTTTTGTAACCCCTACTTATGGGCTACTGCTTCTGCATGCCTCCATTATTGTGCTTTTTTTTAAGTTCTGGTTTAAGTAATGATACTGTATTTTTTTAATTTTTAATTTTATTTTCAAATATCAAGTATTTGATTTTTTTTTTTTTTTTTTTTTACAATGTATATTGCTTCTAGAAACTTATCAACGATGTAATATATTACTTATTAACTGTTCGATTTCCAGGTGACAGACAGAAAAATGTTGACTATCAATCGAGGTGAGGTACTTACATTGCCATTAAAACGCCGAAAATTGGTTGTTGATCTTGCACCGGATATGGCCGAGCAATTACTGCCTTCGGAAGTAAAGCCGAACGTCGGTCTCGTTACGATAACTGGTGAACTCAAAGTTAAAGATAACAAACTCAAAATTGAGGTAAACTTCTAATTAATGTAATAATAATTGCATTGTTTTCTCTTTTTTCATCTCTGATAATTTACACTCATCCTGATTTTGAAGTAAACGATATAATTTTGTTTTGCAGGCTTTGAAAAATAAAGATTCGGATTCTGTACCTTCAAAGAAAATGGCCATTGATTTGGCCGAAAATATTAAAAATTGCAAATATACTTGGGGTACTCTGAATATAGATAAGTTTGTGAAAAAACTGAACGAAGAAGGTATACGAGACGTGAAAATCGAACAAAGTGCCAATGGATCCATTATACATCTGGTACGGCGAGTAAATTTTTATTTTTGAGGAAGTAGTAGGTACGATGTGATAAAAAAATACAATTGAAGTAGCTTTTTTATACAGTCGATGAATTTTTAAGATTTTTTTTCGAAGTATCATTTAATGTAAATTTTGTCCTCTTGGTTGGTAAGAGAAGAAATAACGTATTTTGGAAATTTTTTTGCGAATACTTCCGTGAATTCTATAACAATTTTTGGCTTCAGAACATTTTTGTGTCCTTTCAGTGTTCAAAGAGAAATCTGGTTATTATTACAATGTTTGGTATTCTCTGCAAATTGAAATTTAATATTTAATACATTGGTTTCTGTGTTCATGTTGATTATGTAATATAATCCTCCAAATTTTTTTTTAAAAATAATAAATTCGTAAGAAAATTACTAATGAAACAAGATTTGCCTAGAATGAAGAAAAAATGAAATTTATTGCTGGAAATTTAGTTGTACTAAATTTGGCGTTTTTTTTCTAAATGCTTGAAGAAAATCGAATTTCTGACCAAGTAGGTTCAAACTTAGAAGAAAAAAGTAACAAAAAATCTACAAAATTACGTTATAAATAAGTTGGAATCTATTCGAAAATTACGGCTTATTTTTAAATATTCTGTTGCCATCATAGTTTTTTTCTCTGTTCCTCATTTACTAAAATTGAATAATTTAAAAATCAAAACTTATTTAAATCATAAATTAAATATTCATGATTGAGCATAAATGTTGAAATACTATTTTCTATTTATTTGTTTCTGTTTTTTCTATTGTTCTTTTCTTTCACAGCAAGATGAAGACACACTTATTCAAATTGAAGATGATTCGACGCATATTTGTTGTGCTTCGATGGAAAAAGGATTTAGAACTCGACTGAGAGATATTCTTTTGAATTGTTTGAATCAGTTTTAAAACACGAGCAAAGATTATCAAACATCGCAACGGTTAAACCAGTAAGTGAATGTCGATTGCGATTATCTTTTCTTCGTCAAGGAATACAAAAAAATTTCTGGGAGTTGACGTGCATTATGCGCGAAGTGAATGAGGAAATAAATGATAGAGGTTTTTTACTATTCTGAATTCCGTACAGAATAATTTGTTGTTATCATAGCAATAAGAACACACCAGATTTTTATTTTTCGGTCATGTTCGTGGTCAGAAGGTTTAAATTTTATTTGAATTTTTAAAATAGATCGATTCGTCTCAATTGCAGTAAGAGTAATTAAATTGCTGATCATTCGATTATATTTTTATCGTCGTTGAAATTAAGTGTACTTTGTTAATTACTTTCATCGTTCATGATATCAAATATTTCGTCACAAAATATTCGTAATTAGTTCATGTATTAAATTATTGTCTCTAATTAATGGCGTAAATTGGATCATTCACGTTGCTACAAAAAATAGGAAATAAACCTTCTTGCGACTATCTTTATATAAAGTAATGTGCGAAAATTCGTCCTTTTGTTTAAAATTAAGAGTCAGTTTCTCGACCGTATTTAAGAACCTTTTTCATGCCTCAATTAAACGTATTTCTTAAAAAATTCCTTATTACCTGGTCGGCCTATTTATTTAATGATTATTTTAATGGCTGGAGCGTCGTTTTCCAGATTTTGAGTATGGTGCCAATTTTTTTTTTTTGGAGGCTGGTCTCAAAGAAATTAAATTATCGATCGCCAGCTTTACCTATTTCCTTATTTAAAATGTCGTTTTACTCTTAATGAGTCCTGACGTTACGCAGTTTCTCGAAATGGATCACGGGTAAAATACGTTTGAAAACCAGTGGGTTGTAGAATTAGTTGATTTGAAGAGCCAAAATAGTGGTTTATTTTCGAAAAGTCGAGAGCTTAGAGCTCAGTGCTGATGTTGAGTTCTTAATTCCACCCCAGAGCTATGTAATAACTTTGTTCGACATGACAAAAAGTGCGGCGCTTCAATTTTAACCGAGAAGTTTTTGTTTGTTAAGAGAGAGTACTGCTCTAAAGTTTTGTTGTGGCTGTTCGACATACCCGATGAAAAAAAGTTTGAACTGAAAAATAACTTTTTTTCACAACTATCCTGACCCTGCTCGGTGAGTTGGTTCGGAGAAAAAGTTAGAATTATTCTACGAAATAAGATGATAAACATGAGGATCACAAATTTTAGTGATTTAGTTTGATGATAATGGAAATTTAATTAATTGTTGGAATTTTATACGTAAAGTATATTTTATTATCATTAAAATCATATTTATCATTGCTTTTAGTGCAGAACTTTTTCGCTGTGTCAAACATAGAGTATTAGTTTATGGCTTTTTTGCCTATAATATATGGTCATAGAGACCAAAAATGTTATTCTTTTGCATTAAATTCGCGTATCGGACTACGTTAGATAACGTCTTCGAGGATATATATATATGATGGAGACGACACGAAACAGTTTTAACATGGGGTTGAGTGTCCAGACTATAGATGCCGCGAGCTGGCGTACGAAGTAACCCAGACTGAACACCTCAACCAATCAGAATCAAAAATTGGTGTAAAAGTGAGGTACTTTGTACGCCAATGTTTATAAATAAATGCACGTTGCAAGATTTTTCTTCAATCAGATATTTAGTTGGAAGTACACGTGTTTGTAGGAGCGCTTTCTGTAGGTAGAACACCGAAACTGCCCATGTGTCTCCATCATATATATATAAGTTCGTTTTCGATCGAGTCTAATTTGCATTACAAAAATAATAAAGTGTGAGATCGTTTTGATTCATAATTATTTATTCACACGAAATTAAATTATCGGAATGAAATTAGAAAATTCAGGTTATTTTATACACGAAACGAACTAAGATTAAATCTGTATATGTAGGTCAAGCGTTGAATGAATGAATCTATCAATGAAAAATATTATCGGAAAGAGGTATGAGATCGATGATGGTAACAAAAGAAAACATTCAGGTTAAGATTAGTTGAAAATGTCATCGGATAAAGAAGAGAATAAAGTTTGTGAATGAAATGACTAATTGTCGATAAATAGTTTGCATGCAGTAAATAATAACGTCGTAACATCTTAGCCTAGGTCATACATAAATAAACATGAAAAAATGGTCAAAATCTCGCAAGTATGAGCGAGATTGGTGTGATTCAAGAAAAGACGATTTCGTCTTTTACATCCCCACACCGAGAAAATAAGACAGATTCACAATATACAAATAAACGATCAATAAATACATGAAATATACAGAAATAATAATCGATTGACAATCGCGTAAAATATACAAAAGTTCTAGAATTTCGTTGTTTGATACAAATGTATTAAGTACAAGGGTAAAGTTTCGATACGTGATACAAGTTGGATTCCTGTTTTTGGTAGCCTAAGTCAACCTGAAAAATAGAGTTTGATACTTGCTTCAAAATTTTGTATGGTCCAGTCCTGATCTCGTCTAATTTATTTTTGTTTAAAGGATTTCTGTGCAAAACAAATACGTTATCTCCTGTTTGAAAATTACTTTTTGCTTTATTTTTATCAAATCTTTTCTTGTTAATTTTGTGATTTTTGTTGATACGAAATCCCACCTCATCTCATTCTTCGTCATCATCATCATATCATTCCATATATATATGTCACATGTACAGTCTAGTCACGAAGTGTTTCCCCTACTACTTTCGATCGCATATCGCTGTTGCTTCGCCATTTACTTTTTCGTTTGTGAAATATATTTTAGTTGCGAAATAAATGTCTTAAAAGAAGAAAGTCTCAAGTTCTTTCGATCCTCGTTCTGCATACCTCACATCATGGTAGCCATCGCTACGGTAGAACTTTGAGGAGAGACTTAGAAAATTCAGATGAAATAATTATTTTTTTTGAAATTTAATTTACTGCTGTGCGTAAAATTTTTTATGTTTTTTATTGAGTAATACACGAAAAAGTTTCGTGTTTTTTGAGAAGTAACTCGAATTTTAATTTATTTTGAAAAATCAAAATCTAAATTGAAGAAGAATAGCTGAAGTTCCAGACTCAATAACGGCCAATACTGTAAGTCATCGAATGCAAAATCCAGAGGGACCGCCAAAGAGATCGTGAGAACAACTGAAGGAAACCTGCTCCCGTCGTCGAGGACTCAAAGAGATCCAACATCGAAGACCCAAATTTTTCGGCCAACCTAGTGCAAAATTCAGGCAGGAAGTACGGAAGTCAACAGCGTAAAAGACATAAATCGTTCGTCAGCACAGCAGCAGAATAAAGTAAAACAATTGTAAAGGTAATATTAGTTGAAATTATTTATTTTTCGTATTTTGTAATTGTGTTTGAAGTGAGGCCAAAATAATTAAATATATTTAAAAGTTATATGTCCCAAATAGTAAACTTGTCTGAATGTAAGATTGGTGAATATAATATAAAAAAGGAAGATTTAGAGGAATTGGTAAAAAAGTTTGAAGGAGAAAAGGTGATTGATCTGAAAACAGAAATTTATAATTTACCCCACGTTAAATACTTCATAGGTGAAATAATATTGGAATCCTTTGTGATAGATATATCCGGGAGAATTGAGGAAATTAGTAGTTTGAAATATATTGTAATTTCAGAATCTTCAGTAAATTATTTTTCAAACAGAATTTATAGTTCTGCTAAATCGAAAGAGAAATTTATGAACAGATTCTTTAATTGAATAAATTACGAAAACTGGATAGTCAAGAAGAAAATTTAATAGAAAAACTTAAAAAAAGGTCAATCGAAAATAAAAAATACATACCTGTCAGTAATAAAGAAAATAATTTATTAGGTTTTTATATAACAGAGAAAAATATGGCATTCCCTACTGAAATTAAACCCATACAAGCTCCACTTGGAAAAGTTTTTAACGGAAAATACTACCTAGATTGGCGTAGAATGATTATATCGGCCATCCGGGGAGCTGGATATTATGATATTTTTGGGGAACATGAATTTTTACAGCCATATATAGAGAATATAGATGATCTGAATTTTTGACCAAATAAGGATATGTTGAATTACTGTAAAATGCAGGATAACGCCAAAGCGTTTGTACTGGAAAGAGTGTCCAATGATATAACGAAACAAATACGAGATTGCAACACCGCAATATTAATGCTTAAAAAATTAGATAATATTTATGGGACCAAAACTTCAGTTACAGCCAATATGGCAAAGGCAAAATGGTTAGAATTTAGGTTTCAGCCAGGTGGCAATATGAAAGGTTTTTTGAAGAAATGGGATGAACTCGTAACAGACGTAAGAGACAGTGGGAAAGAAGTTACTGAAACTGAAGAGTTGGAAAATTTGCAATTGGCATTATGTTACGAGCAGCAGATTGCTAAAATACAATACGAAAATTTACCTCCTAATGAAAAGAATTTGGATAATTTTAAAAGAATATTGAGAGAGGATTCAGACCAAAAGTATAGGGACCAAACTTTAAAAAAGAATAATAATGGCAATAATCAATCCAATAATACGTATAGGAATAATAATGGTAACGGAAATAATAATAGATATAACTACAGAGGCAGATATAATAATAATTATCGTGGTAGAAATAATTACAGAAACCAAAATAATAATTATAATAACTTTAGAAATGGAAATAGAAATGGTTTTAATAATAACGGTCAAAATGGAAATAATAATAGTAATGTGTCAGAACAAAACCAAAATAATGGTAATACGAATAATAATGGTAATGGTAATAATAACTACAAAGGAAACAATTATAGGGGAAACTCCAATTACAAAGGTAATAATTATAGAGGCAATGGTAGAAATAATAACCAAAATAATCCTAAATGCTATAAGTGTGGGCAATTTGGCCATATAGCACAAAATTGTATAAATAATAATACCCATGGAAATAATAGTAATGAAAATGCAAATAGTAGTCAAGGAAATTACCCACCAAAGGCAAATGTAAATCCATCAAATAGTAATAAAAAGGATAATTCGGACCAACAGGTAAAAATGTCCTGTATGGTGAAAAGATTTAATGGTAATGGGGAATGGTTACTTAATGAATTAACTAATGATAATAAACAAAATTTCGATGAAAATTACGAAATATTAAATAATAGAGCAATTCTTGATGGAGCCGCAGAAGTGCATTTAACTTCCGATCTCAGTAAATTAATGGATGTTAAAAAATTCGTAACCCCAATTAAATTACAGTGTGCGGGTAGGAATACTTTTTTATATGCCACACATACTGGGAGAATGATCATTAAAATTGAAAATTCCAAAAAAACTCAATCATTGATAGAACTAAACGACGTTCATTATGTGCCAGACTTGAACTTGGATATTATCTCAGCTATTAAAATAACAAATACCGGCATAATCAATATCGACCAACAAAAAAGAAATTGCAAATATATATTTTATTGAAACAGCTGAAATCATTATTACCGCCAAAAAAGAAGAGGGAATATTCTACATATACTATAATGTCGAAAATAATGATATAAAAAAAAAATAGATAAAGAGGATTATATGGATAAAAAAAATGTAATATGTGCCCCAGTTACCCAAGATACTAATGACAAATGGGATGATTTTACGGTAGAAATGGAGGTTATTGAAGAAAACGAGAATACCCAATCATCTCAGGGTGGTGACGAAATAGAAATAACAACTGGATCCAATGAAAATTATAATACAGATGAACCCAAAATTAATAATAATAATATAAATAAAAAATTAATAATGCACAGGAGATTGGGACATTTAAATGCCAGATATTTACAAAAATTAAAAAATTTAGCAATTGGAATACCCGAAAACATTAATTTTAGGGATGAAGATTTCGTAAACTGTCAAATATGTTGTATAGCCAATAATTCAAAAATAGGTCATACAGGAATAAGAACTAAACCAACCCGAAAATTAGAATTAACATCGTCGGATATCATGGGTCCATTTACGCCCTCTGTGGCTAATCAAAAATATATTTTAACCTTCATAGACCATTTTTCGAAATATACATTTGTCATGCCCATAGCCAATAAAAGTCAGGTAACAAACGAATTCAAAAACATCATAATGTCTATGAAAAATAAATTTCCGGAATACCCCATAGGGACAATAAGGTGCGACAATGCAAAAGAATACACGGATACAAAAATAATAAATTATTGTAGAGAAATAGGCATAACAATGGATTATGTGGTTCCGTATTCTCCTGAATTAAATGGTGTTGCCGAAAGGCAAAATCAAACTTTAATGAGGAGAGTAAGGGCCATGTTGATTGATGCCAATCTCGATATAAAATACTGGTCTTATGCTGTTGTTACAGCAGCCTATCTAATTAATAGATCCCCCACAAAAGCTAATGATGGGTTTAAAACACCATACGAATTATTTTATGGAAGAAAGCCAAATTTAAAAAACTTAAAAGTCTTTGGTGCACTGGTTTATAGACATATACCGATAGAAGTAAGAAAGCAAAATGCCACTAAGGCGAAATCAAAATCAAAAGATAAAATTGATCCAAAATTGGCGCACAGGGCAGAAAAGAACATAATGATGGGTTACACGAATACAGGGTATTGTCTTGGAGATCCATATAATACAAAATCATATATATCATGCGACGTTAAAGTAGATGAAAGCCAGAATATAAAATCATTGTTAATTAATAAAAAACCTCTAAAAATAAAGTCAGCTGATTATGATTATGACTTGGGAATAATAAACCCTATAGTAATGAATGTAAAAGTAAAATATAACAAAGCTTACATTGAAGATAATATTCCAAAAACATTCTCAGAAATAGAAACAAACCCTTTTAGAGAAGAATGGACCAAGGCCATTAATGACGAATTTAGTTCTCTCGATGATTTGAAAGTATGGAAAGTGGTAGATTATGATCGCCAAAAATTAATAGATACAAGATGGATTTTTACTATAAAATTTGATGAATTCGGGAACCCGAAACCTAAAGCTAGACTTGTGGCACGTGGCTTTAAGGATCAAACGGAATATGGCATTGCTGAAACCCACGGATCTGTAGCATCCATAGGTACTATAAGGTTATTATTATCAATCGTGAATAAGGAAAAATTAATAATGATACAATACGACGTAAAAACTGCCTACTTAAATTCACCTATTATAAAACCCATTTTTGTCAAAAGACCTGAAGGCATAAATATTAATAGAAACCAGGTATTGGAATTAAAAAAGTCAATTTATGGTTTAAAAACTTCAAGCAAATCGTGGTATGACTTATTGGACATGAAAGTAAAGGAAATGGGATTTGAAAAAACTAAAAGCGATAGATGCTTCTACATAATGAAAAATAAGGAAGAAAAAACATATTTCTTGAGTTATGTAGACGATATATTAATAGCATCAAATTCACAATCGGCCATTACTAGAATAAATGAAGAATTGCAAAAAGATTTTACAATTACGATTACAAATAATCCAAAATTTTTTGTGGGCCTAGAAATAATGAGAGACATTGAAAAGAACACAATAATAATTTCACAAAATAAACACATAGAAAAAATGATCAAAAAATTTGGAATCTCTGAACTT
Organism: Ericerus pela; assembly: GCA_011428145.1. Lineage (NCBI taxonomy): Eukaryota > Metazoa > Arthropoda > Insecta > Hemiptera > Coccidae > Ericerus > Ericerus pela. The sequence goes on from WOFM01000120.1 coordinate 182,585, forward strand.
AAAAACACTAATACACCAATGGAAACAGGACTAAAAATAGATAAAATACAAAATGGCAGAGATGATACGGAGTATAGATCGATGATAGGGGGACTACTTTATTTGCCAAGACTCACGAGACCAGACATATTGTTCCCAGTAAATTTCTTTTCACACTTTCAGAATAATTCAAATGACACTTTAAAAAATTATGTAAAAAGAATATTTAGATATGTAAACACAACCAAAAATTATAATCTAAAATATACATCAGAGGGGGATGGAATACAAGCATACATAGATGCCTCTTATGCACCCCTAGTAGATGATTCGAATATAGAGTTGCAGAACCTTAGTAAAGGAAAGTCAATAACTGGATTTATGATATTCGCCTATGGAAACTTGGTGGAGTGGAATTGCTGCAAGCAGACAATTCACACCTCATCAAGCACAGCGGCTGAAATAATTGCGGTTTTTGACACCCTTGATACAATAAAGGTAATGCAACACATGAATTATGAAATTTTCGGAGAAAAATTAATGATAGATATTATGGAAGACAATATTTCAACAAAAAAAATATGCTCTGGGGGAAGTCAAAGAAAGTCGAGAGCCCTTATGATCAAATGCTACTCAGTTTTGGAAGCTTTTGAAGAAAAAATAATATTTTTTAGAACAGTCACCTCCGAAAATCAGTTGGCAGATATCCTAACAAAATCATTGGATCGATCAAAATTTGAAAATATAATTGTGAAAATATTAAACGAAACTAACATATACACATAATAATGAGTTTATTTCAAAGTTAGTATATGTCCAAAAATTTTCCTATTTCAAACACAAGTCGTAAAATGTTGAAAAGTAAGTCATAACATGAAAATATTTGCTGAAAAATTAGCCTTCAATCATTGTTAAAAAGAATACTTAATAATACCATTTACTAGAAAATACATGCTTCAGATAAATCGAAGATTTCTCGAATATTGTAACAAAGAAAAAATTGGGAAAATCGTATAATAAAAACCCTATACACTTTCCAACAAGCGTGAGAGAAATACACGAAATATTCCCACACAAATTTTATGAAAGGAAACTCTCCAACAATAAATACAATAGAGATAGAAACCTATTACATGACCGCAAATTAAGATAAACCGAAAACGTTGCCTTATCTCAGAACATATTAGACGCCACTTCAAATACAATGCAACGTACGAAAGATAATATACGATGCAACATATATTATTCTACAATCTTTTTCCTGTTTATTTTTAAGATAAAATACGTAACGTACACTCGAATTCATTGAACTCACAATCGAAAAACCTTTTGTCGTATTTTTTTTCTCTCGTCTTCTTTTATTTTTATTTATTCGTATAATATGTTCGTGAATATTCTTTTTCCATTTTGAATTTTTATTATTTTTTTTCTTTTTCTCTCGACTCGAATTATACGAGCGGGAATTCATATGTTAGTCAAAATATTTTAATAATTATGCATGTTACTAATTTTTTTATATTTTTTATTTTTTATTTATCATCACATACATATACCATATAATATTTACAGACACGATAGTGTTCATTATTACATGCATGTTACCATATTTATATACATATTTATTTATTTATTTTTATCAATTTTTTTTTACCATTATTTAATTTTTCGAGGCACAGCGCAATAAAATTTCTTTTTAAAAACTCAAGTTACCAAAAATAATAAACATACAATTTCAATATTTTTTCGTAAATTTTTATTATGCATATATTTTTTTTGTACTTGTATTTTTTTTGTGTATTTAATATTTTTTTTATAATAATGATTAATTTATTTTCAGGAAACATGAAGAAATTATTCGGTAAAATTTCAGGGGGGTGTTGATACGAAATCCCACCTCATCTCTTTCTTCGTCATCATCATCATATCATTCCATATATATATGTCACATGTACAGTATAGTCACGAAGTGTTTCCCCTACTACTTTCGATCGCATATCGCTGTTGCTTCGCCATTTACTTTTTCGTTTGTGAAATATATTTTAGTTGCAAAATAAATGTCTTAAAAGAAGAAAGTCTCAAGTTCTTTCGATCCTCGTTCTGCATACCTCACATCAATTTTTGCACAAATTTTCGAAAGCAGTCTGTCTATCTTTGTCTAAATTATTTGTTTTGTCTCCGAATTCTGGAATTATTTCAAATTTTACGTTATTCATTAAATAATTCGGAGAGAATTTTGTTACAGAGTGAATAGTATTATTATATTCTTTTACATATTCTTCCATAAGGACGGACCATGATTTTTTTTTATTTTCTTGATTTTCGTTAATTTTACATCTCAGTCTATTTACTAGAGTTTGATTTAATCTTTCATTTAGTCCATTGGAGGAAGGACAATCTACTGCCGTAAAAATTAAGTTAATATTATTTTTTTGAATAAAATTTTTGAATTCATTGGAGTTTATCCCTCCATATTGATCGGTCAGTAGATTGGAAATATTATGATCATTCTTTAAAACATCCTCTATTATTTTAACAAAATCTTTGGCAGTTTGAGTTTTTGAGGTTAAAATACACGCAAATCTGGAAAAATGGTCAACTAGTAAATGATAGTATTTTTTTTTTGAGTTGTTACTTGAAAAACCGCCTTTAGTGTCGAGTGACATATATTCAAAGGGCCTTGTAGCTGGTCCAAGTTGAGAAAGATGGCCAAATTTGACAGGAATTCTGGTTTTGTTTTTTATACAAGTGGTGCAACTCTTGCAGAAATCTTTGATGTGTTTTCTAAAATTTTCATTATAAAAGTTTGGAAAAAGGGTGAGTTTGATCTGTTTGGATCCGATATGTCCAAATTTAAAATGAGTCTTTTTTATTAATTCTTTAGCAAAATTATCGGAAATTATTATTTTATCTTTAGAAGCTCTGTATTTTGAAAATATTACGTTATTTTTTTCTGAGAGGTTTTCTTTTTTTATTCTTTTAAAATCTTTAAGTGCCGTTTTTTGATCATTTATAATATCTTTTATTTCTATGAAATTTACTACTCTGAGTTCAGAGGAGGCTTCAATATTTTTGAGAACTGGATTGCGAGACAAACAATCCGCTTCATTATTAGTTTCTCCCGGCACATATTCTATTTCAAAATCAAATGGGGATAATTGTAACATTAATTCTCTGAGTTCATCGTCGTATTTTGTATTAATTTCCATATTTTCTAGAGGTTTATGATCAGAGAATACTTTGAATTTTAATCCCAATAGTCTGTATCTCTAATACATTAATGCCTCTTTGATTGCCAAACATTCTAAAAACACTGCTTTTTTTCTTTTTTGGACTTCATTTAATTTTTTTGAAAAGAAAGCAGTTGGTTTGAATGAACCATCATCTTGTTTCTGTTTCAGAATTGCACCAATCCCTTCTAGGCTGGCGTCAGTCTGTACAATTGTTTCAATTTTGGATTGAAAATGGCTAAGCAAGGTTCGGAACATAGGGTTTCTTTAATTTTTTTAAAGCTTTCTTCACATTTATCGTTCCATAAAAAGGGAATATTCTTTTTTAATAAATTATAAAGGGGTGCCAGAATCATTGAAGAATTTGGAATGTAGGAATGATAAAAGTTTATTTTGCCGAGAAATTGCTTAAAATTTTTTTAGTTTTTGGCGTGGGGAAGTCCCAAACCGGTAGAACATTATTAAAAATGGGGTAAATGGCATTATTTTCGATATAATGACCTAGATATTTTACTTTATTGTGGGCCAAATCACATTTAGTTAAGTTTAGTCTAAAACCTTCTTCATAAACGGCTACAAAAAGTTTTTTTAGGTGTTGTAAATGGTCTTTGAAGGTTTTTGAAAATAATAAAATATCGTCTATATAGTTGACACAAAATTCATCTAGGTCTTTTCTTTTTAATATATTTCTCAAAATTCGTTGAAAAATGGCAGGGCTGGTTTTCAATCAAAAGGGCATATTTTTCCAATTGTAGTGTCCAGTCTGAGTCACAAAGGCAGTCTTGTATCCATCTTTCTTTCTTATAGGTATGGACCAGAAGGCACTGTTAATGTCGAGGACTGAAAAGCATTTACAATCTCTCGCTTTTACTATCAAATCTTCTATATGGGGGAAAGGTTGACTCTTGGGAACTATTATTTTGTTAAGGGCGGAATAATCAACACTCATTCTATTTTTTACTTTGACACATTCTGCGTTTTTTTTGAACGCTAGAGTAACGGGCGTGGCAAAAGGAGAGGTTGATTCCTCAATCATGTCAGCGTTAAATAGCTGAGTAATCTGATTCTCTATCTCTTTTTGGTCTATGATATTGCATCTGTAAGGTTTGCGCGAAATATATTTATGTTCGGTTAATTTTATGGTGGCACAGTAGTCAGTGACCTTCCCGACATCATATTTTGGAAGAATTTATTGTTGGATATGCAGACACTTGGGATTAAATGGTGAGTTTTATACAGAATTTTGTTTGGTTATGTCGCATAATTTTATTGTTTAATTGTTTCAAAAGTTTGAATTTTATTATTTTGCTCAGCTTTAACAGCAGGTTTTTATTTACAATAAAAATTTGCAAGAAGTCAGTTTTTTCAAAGAAATAATAAAATTTTATAATTTTTATTATTATTTTTGCCAACCTATTGATGATTTGTTATTTATAAAAATTATCTAGGGACAGTTAATTTTTCAAAAATAATAATACTATTTTTTATAGGGGGAGAGAACTTAATCTAAAACAAAAACTTACAAATAAGGCGAGGATGGGTAGTAGACTCTACACACCCTCTACGTTTTTTTTACAAGGGTGACCCCTTGGTTTAGCCACAATTTGGGTTGAGATGGGGGTTTCAGAATTTTCATTGTCATGATTTTTATTTTTGTCTTTGTGAATATTTTTGCGAGACTTGTAAGGAATTAATCGTCACACATGAACTGTTTCTTCATAAGCAGTTTTGTCATTATTTTTGATGTGAATGACGTAGTTTAAATCCGTGACCTTCTTGATAATCTTATGGGGTCCGGTGTATTTTATTTTATTTTTTGCAACATTCTCTGATTGTCGTAACAATACTAGGTCATTAGGCTTAAAGTCAATGATCTTATGGTGAGCGTTGTAATGTTTCGCATTCTTTTCTGATGCTTTTTTCGCTAGGATCGGCGTTTTTTCTCTCATTTGAAGAAGTGTTTCAATATCTTCTTCGCAAGTCTTGGTATTATTTGATTCTTCAGGAATTTTGGGTAATTTTATTTTTGGGTTATATCCATGAAGTAGATAAAATGGAGATTTTTTGTTCAAATGATCGATTGGACTTGTATTATAAGCAAAAATAATTTTGTTTATAGTGTCAATCCACTCGGATTCATTTGAATGTTTGTATTTGGAAAGTGATTTCTTAATCACACCATTAATTTTTTCTACTAATCCCTGTGATTTTGGGGAGTAGAAAAATGAGTAAACCAACATAATATTATTTTCCTTGCAAAAATTTTGAACGGATTCATTCGCAAAATTACTTTCGTTATCACACGAGATGTTTGTGGGAGGGCCATATGTATGACAGATAAACTTCAAATACTCAATTACACAATGAGCATTTGGATTTTTTTGTCGGGTGTATTGTACAAAAGTTGGTACTTTTATCAACACCTACGAGCATGTACGAGTGTTCGTAGTCAGTATTGAATTTTCCAATAAAATCTATTTTCAAATGAGAAAAAGGTTTTGGATTTTCAATTGCAATATGTTTGAGGTGACCAATCTCTTGCGGTGAATTTTGCATAATTTGACATTTGTGACAGGAGAGAACATACTCCATTACTTTTTGTGTCAAATTTTTAAAGAAAAAGTAATATTTCACTTTATTTTTGGCCTTTTTAATTCCAAAATGACTTCCATGCAAAGGATCGTGATGCAATTTTTTTAGAATTGTTGGAATTAATTTTTCAGGGATAACAGTAACCGCTTCATCGTAGGATGAGGTTGGGTTAGGTAATTTTTTTAGTATATTATTTTCGTCAAGAAAATATAATTTGATAGACCTATTTAATTTATGAAATTTATTTTTATCCTTTTTAACTTCGTTATAGTTTAGTAATGATATAACATTTTTCCAATGAGGATCAATTTCCTGCATGGTTTTTAAATTTTTTGGAAGTTCAATTTCTGTTTTGGGGAGAGAGTTTTGAATTGAAACTTCTGTTTGATCATTATGATCAGGTAATGGGGAATTTGGATTCGAGATCTTTTGGGGATTGGGAATCATGGGTTGGGAAATTTGGTTGGTGGGGAATGGAGGATCTGTTCATTGAGATTTGTTTGGTTAGAATCTCTGTTAGATGCAGATCGGGTAATTACGTTTGATGTGGTGGGGACATTTAGGAGATTTTTAGAGTGTGAATTCTGAATAGGGCTTGTGGATTGAACCACAGGGTAGTATGGGAGTGTTGACGAGGAAGAAGGAGGGTAAGGGTAATTTTGGGTATTGAGGAAATTATTTGGGTAAAACCATAAGTTCTGGTTTTGATAGAAAACTGGATTTAATGGGAACATTTTTTCATTGTGAATTCTACAAATAGTATTTACATTCTTTTCTCCTTCAGAGAGTGTATATTTTTTATCCACCAAAAATTCACCATATTCGAAAGTAATTTCGTCAGGTTTGTCATGGGGACGTGACAACATATCAGCCATACAGTTATTTTTTTTGGCAATATGTTTTATTTGAAAACTATATTCATTTAATTTTGAGATTAATCTAATTAATCTTGGGCTTGGGGTATTAAACCTTTGATGGTAAATCAATGGTTTATGATCAGTGTATACTACGAAGCATAAAGCAAGTTAGTATCCACAAAAATGAGCCAGGGCATTCGTTGTGGCCATCATTTCGAGGTCAAACAAACATAATTTTGTATGTGCAGGTTGGACTCTGAGAAAAGTATCTAACTAGATGTTTGTGCTTTGTAATTAGATTAGTTTGCAGCAACACTGCACCTAATGCAATTTTTGAAGCATCAACTTCCACACAAGTTTCTAGTTTAGGATCATAGATCGCTAAAACTGGTTTTGAAATCATAAATTCTTTTAGTCTTTCAAATATTTCAATATGCTCTGGGGTCAGTTTAATTCGAGCGTTTGATTTGTTGTCAGTTCCTCTTAAAAGGTCACTAAGGGGAGCTGTAATTTTAGCCAAATTAGGAATTAGTTTCCTATGGTAGTTTATCGATCTGAGAAACGATCGTAATTGTTTCAAAGTGTTAGGAGGGTTTAAATTTTTAATGGCTTCTATATTTTTATTTATACCAGACAGTATGTCCTAAAATTTTGATTTCATTAAAAAAGAATTGACATTTTTTTGTTTTGATTTTTAGGTTTACTTTACTTAGTCTTCTAAGTACTTCCCTTGTATTTTCCAAACATTCCTCGAATGTCTCGTCGAAAATACAAATATCGTCGAGGTAGCACACCATTTTTTTCCACAACATATCATGGAAGATGTCATCCATGATAGTTTGGAATATTGACGGGGAGATACTTAGTCCAATTGGAGTGGAATTGAATACATATCCGATTCCATCCACATTGATACCAGTTCTTGTTTATATTCACAAAAGCCAATGGACGTTACAAAATTCTTCCATTTATCGTACCAAGCTTTAGGAGGTTGCTTTAATCCATAAAGAAATCTGTTCAATTTTAAGACTTTATTATTACGATTAACATCAGGATAAATTCCTTCAGGTATCACTAGATAAACATCGTCATTTAAAATTCCATTCAGAAAAGCATTTTTAATATCTATTTGTGAAATGTAGTATTCAAATTTATTACATATGGCTAAAAGTGTTCTTAAAGTGCTCATTTTGGCTATCGGAGCATAGAGCTCATAAAAATCAAACTTTTTGTCTTCTTCAAAACCCCTGGAAACCAACCTGGCTTTGAATAACTTAATGCCACGACTATCTTCTTTTATTTTAAAAAGCTATCGTGATGTGATGACTTTTTCATTAATGGGATGATCAACCAATTTCCTTATATCATTTGCATGAAGTGCCTCAAGTTTGTTATCTATGGCTCGATCCCATTCGACACTATCATTAGAAGTCTTTGCTTCATTAAAATTATTAGGAAATTCAGCAAAGGTAGAATATGCATACAAACAAATGTCATCAGCTAAAAATTCGTCTATTTGAATATTTTCAATTTCATCTAAGTTTATATTATTATTGTTAACGTTACTATCATTGTTATTTGAATTTCCTGTTACGTTATTGTTATTTGACCTAATTTCTATAGATGCGACCTGACTATCAGATTTATTTACTTTACTAAATTTTGTATCATCAAAGGTCACATCTCTTGCTATTATGACTTCGTCAGTACTGGTATTTAGTAGATGGTATCCTTCCGGATTATACCCAACAAATACCAGAGGGACAGATTTACTGTTAAATTTGTCTTTTCTTTTATCTTTGAGTATAAGCACATAAGCATCACAACCAAAGACGACACGTATATTGTTTAAATTTATATCTTTATTGTACCAGGTTGTCGCAGGGTATTGGTTTCGGTGGTTCAGAGTACGATTATACAAATACGTCGCACATAAGACCGCTTCTGACGAATATTTAGTGTCTAACCCTGAATGCAGGATCATTGTACACGCTTTCTCTATTAAAGTAAATTCTCTGATGACAAAAACGAACAGTGATCTGTACGATAAGATTTATTATCACCTTTTGGATCGGAACTAGAAGCATTATTATTACCTTCTACTGACATAGCTTTCGGATTCCAACATTGTTTGGCAAAATGGCCAAATAACATTTGATTATCAAATTACTACGATTAGTTATGTTCGACGAACTATTATGACAATACTTATGTATATGACCAAATTTACCACAGCCAAAACGCTTAACAATTTTTGCGGACAAGTTTACAGTATTATCGGGATTCGCATTTCCCATATTCGATGAACTAGACAACAAACTATTCGACGAACTTGACGACGAATTATTAGATGAATTTCTTTGTTTCCATTTATTGACAAACATCGCTGATTGCAGCTCCAACCTGACAACAGACACAGAACCTCGAAGTTTCGCAATTTTGTCTTCACTTTATCGATGTCGAGTTCATTATCACATTCTAAAACCTCCACAGTGACGTTGTAACTGGGCAAAAGTGACATTAATAGTTGTTCTACGATGTCATTCTTCTCTAATTTGACTTTTGCTGACTGTAACATTATCACTAAGTCATCAAATTTACCTAGGTGTTCTTCCAAATTTCCACCCTCACTGAGTTTCAATTCTGACCATTGTCTCTTCAAAAATATGTGGCTCGTCGTACCTGATTTCTGGTAAACTTGATCAAGTCGTTCAATTATCTTGTACGGTTCAGTGACATCCTGGGTGTAAATTAAACATGAATCTGACAGGAATAGAACTATTAATGAAATACACTTGTCGGCTTTCTTCCTGTAATCTCTAGTGGCATGATTAGCAGTATCCTGATTCAGTAGTTCATGGAGACCCTCACCTCTAATAGTCACTAACAAACTGTTGTAATTCTGACCTGTGAATCTGTGCAGACCACCATTTTGCTCCAACAAATCCAACTTATGGTAGAAGGTTTCTGTCATGATTGCTCTGCATCGGGAATTCTGATCGCCACGAGGTAATACAATGGGCACTTTGCACTGCACAGACTGCACCATTTCTCATTGCCACTTGGCCAGAGGAGAAACAAATAAACATTTAAAAAAAAATAAATGACTAGAATTAACACATTGGGCGCACAAAACGTTGAACTGGGCCCATAACCTGTTGGTTTTCAAGGCACAAAAAGACACAAGAATGAATAAAACGAAAAATTGTCACTAACTTGTTTTATTGTGTGTGTCCATCTTGGACTTCAGATTCGAATAGTTACAAGAATTATTTGAGTTTACATTTTGTGACAAAAGTGCTGCATTTAGAGTAAACAGTGCAGCCAAGATAAAAGAACAAAAACGTCATACAATATGATTAAACGAGCAGGTTTGTAACGTACGAGTATACAAAATTAACAAATGCAATTTCAAATGTGTCACTGTGTACCCATACGCACTATGTACCAGTTTACCCTAATTATAAGTACATGAGCCGCAAATGTTAATTAATGTAAATTAAAATTGTTTTTATCATCATCGAAAACATACCAACTGCTTCATCTACCCACCACTGTAGGATTGTTTAAAATAAGTGCAATGTTTGAGAGCTGAACTGTTTCAGTTTCTTCTCTTAATTCAAGAGTAATAAAAACAAATTTGTTTATGTGGTCTAAATTTTTTTTCGTGAATAAAACTTCAAAGTTCTCACCAGTCACAGTGTGGATCTAACCCACATAATGACGAGTCCTGGTGTGGGTACCAACAGAGTATGGATACTCAACAATAACAAATATGCCTGTTACCAACTTCCCTTTAATTGAATCTTGAATATTCACTTGACTATTTTGGTCACTTTGATCCTGAAGGTGAATAGCCAAATCATTATCAACGTCAATGGCATCCAACTGAATATCATCGTCAATGGCATCCAACTGAATATCATCGTCAGTGGCATCCAACTGAGTATTATCGTCAATGGCATCCAAGTGAGTATCATCACCATCAAATTCCACAGAGTCTGGAAAATGAAAACCACAAACTGATTTTCCTGGAGAAACCTGTATTTTCTTTTTACAACTGCGAGCTGTAGGTGTGCTAGAAACAAGTCTTTCTTTTTGAAAGAGTTCAACAAGTGAATTATGAAATAAAAGATCACTACTACTAGTACTACTATCGACAGCACCACTGCTGCTACTTGAAGTAGTATCAGTGGAAGAATCAGGGGGGAGTTTTTTCATTGCAGCAGTTGGGTCAAATGGGTATAATCCGCAGGCTCGAAAACCAGAAATTAGGTTTTTTGCACCTCGACATCCAACAGTTCCAATAGTTTCACAAAGAAGGCGAGGGAAATTTTCTTTAAACTGAGAAGAACGTTCTGTATTTTTCCACTTGATTAGGACTCTTTTCCATGACAGTTTCAAAGGACGGAACACAGCAACATCTAAAGGTTGCAAGATGTGGGTTGCATTTGGTGGCAACAATACAAAAGACATATTATTAGCTTCACATTTTCATATGACATTGAGTGATAAGTATCTAGTCAAATTTTCGTCAATCATTAATTTTTTTCCTGGCAAGTTTTTCAAATAACAAAATGCAACCTTGTTGAACCAATCATCGAAACAAGCTTGGTCAAATCAGCCAGATTTTGTGCGATTATATCGGGCACCATGCATCTCTTCTAAAATCCAAGTTGACCCCATACAATCGATTTTATAAACCACATAAGGTGGTAACATAAAACCACTGGCTGCGCCACACATTATTACAGATACTGACTCTCTATAGTGTTCTCTCAATATACAGGGATATTTAGTACCTCGTCAAACCAGCACTTTATTTTTACCAGGATTATCAGCAAATGCCAACTCATCATAGTTGATAATATTTTCAGGCGTAATGACGCGAATTAAGGGTTCAATATTTGCAAAATATTTTTGTAATATATTGTAGTAAACTTGAGCTTGGGCTCTTTTATGATTCTCAGCCAAACGTTAAGTCAGTTCTGGATGATGACGAATAAAATCAACATTCCAATTATATCCTGGAAGATTATCATTGAAGCGTGTTGTAACGCCAGAAAATAGGCGTTGGTTCACAATTTGTTTCCTATTTTTGACGTTGACACTTTACGAAATATTTATTTGAGGAAGACCATAAATAAATATTTATAATTAAATAAAATAGACTTTATAAATTAAACTTGAATGTACTAGGTATCCACTTCACTATAGTGGACCTTAACTTTGTTGAGAGATTTAGACTTCAATTAATTTTCAACGAAAATCTTTTCATAAAATATAATAAGTTTCAATTACAACACAAGAATAATAGAATTGAACAAAATAGTTAAGTAAACAAAATTAAAATTGAAGTGAACATCTGGTTCTTCATAGTTCGAGTTTTTATAATTTAATTTCTACATGGTAAAAAGAAGAAATGGTAAGAACAGGTGGGATTAGTTTATTACGATTGGTTGTCACCAAAAAGAAGGAGAATTGACGTTTTCCAGTATTAGACAGATATTTCAACTAAGTTACACGTGTGTGACATTAGCTGAGGTCAGCCATAATTGTATTTTTGTAACAGAGACAATTTTCATCGAATTCAGACGATGCCATTTCCTGTTAGGTTTGTACTAAGAAGAAGAATAATAATAAAAGTGTGAGAAAATAAAAAATAAGACGAATAAATTCGTCTGTGTAAAAATATAGGTGGACATTTTAAAAAAATGTTCATCTATATTCGTTACACAATTCTCCGGAGGGATAAAAAAAAGGGGGAAAAAAAAAATTTTTTAACGTCCAATCATAATAAAGAAATCAAGAAAAAGTAAAAAAAAAATTTTTCTTTTATATAAGCTTAATAGTATTAGAAAGATTATACGAAATTCGCAAAAGTATATTAGTTTACTATAATACATCTTATAAACTAGTTTCGTCGTATTTTGTTAATTTTTGTATAATGCTAGAAGTTTGAGTAGGAGTAAATACTTTCTTAGGAAAATAAACAATTGAAATGATTATAAAAATAAGTATAATAGTTATGATTATAAGCTATAAGAGAAATATCATATTTATTAAGGTAAAGTTATCATCAAGGTCTATAATTGGGATTTTTAGTTCAAAAGATTTTATTTTATTTTCGAGTTGGTTTATTGGGGTTATATGAGGTACGAAGTTTTTCCAATTAGGGTTATACAATTTTTTTGTTGATAAGTCAAGAGCAATATCAAACGGTTTGTCTGGATCTGAAAAGTAGGTCCAAAGGATGGGTATATGATTTTCAATTTTAATAGATTCTTCCATCGAAGATGTAAGACAAGGGGTTTCTGTTGGTATAATCATAGTACTTTCATTTTTTTGATTGATGTCTTCAATTTGTATATGGCAAGGAACTTCTAGGATGAATGTTCCAGGTAGGGAATTATTAATGTTTAGTTTTTGTGATAGAGTTCGTTGCAATAAGTGCATTGAAATTTATCACGGCAAATTTCGTATGTCCAATTGGGTGGACCAGAGTTTGATTGTTATTTTCAGAACATTTAAAAGAACAGGATTGTAATAAATTTCTGTTTAAGTTTTGGAAAAATAGGTTTTTAGCACAAGAAGACAGTTTGTCGCTTCCTCGATTAGATGGAAGGTAACAAAGTGGCTTATCTGGGTTACAGAAGTGGAGATTCGTTCCAGAGATATATCTCACAGTGTTTGATCGTATCTCATGGATTAGAATCGAGGCTTCTTGATCCCAGTTACATAGTTCATTAGAGTGACTTCTGAAAGTTAATGGAATGAAGTCAAACACTTCGTATTTGAAATTTAATTTTTTTAGTGGGATTTTAATTTCAATTTCTAAAGAGTCATTAAAAAAATTACAATTTACCAAATCTGCATGATAATAGTTTGATAAATCATGAAGTGGGATTGCTAGATCAAGATCTAGATTTTTAATTTTGCTTTGGAGTGAGAAAATATCTTTTTCCAAAGTTATTTTAGATATTATAGTTGAGGGGATTATGTGGTTTTTACAAGAAGAAAGAATGTTAGACAAACGAAAGGTATTTACGAGATAATTGTCGTAAAAACCTTGTAGATCGTTTAAGGAAAGTAACAATTCATGTTCATCCAAAGAGTTTTGTTCAAATGAGTTAGTATGTTTAACAAATTCGGACATATATTTATTTGTATGGGAAATAAAATTTTCTAAATTTGATGAAGTATTCACAAGAGCCATATGTTCTTGGAATAGTTTATTTTTTATAATTTCATATTCGTTTTTTAGGGATAATTCATTTGTCAGAAAATTTCTACCGTCTCTGAAATTTAAGACGCGGCAGCAAAATTTTAATGCATCACCAAAAAATGATCTAACTGGTGTGAATATAGTTCTTTTGTTTCGAATTAATGAGGGGTTAGTATAAAAGTCTTGCACGAGGGCAATGTTTTGTTTTTTAAGAATATTAATCGAGTTTTTAAGTCGTTTAGCCATTTCTGCATATCTGCAGTTTTTCCATTCGGTATTTTTACATTCTTGGTGTTTGAATTTAGTTTCCTGAATTTTATCTGCTGATTCATAAAGATCAAGTTTCAGAAAGTATAGGATAGGTGCTGAGTTTGAGTATACATGAATATTATTGATTTCGCTAAAGTAAGCTCCTGTTGATGCAGTGGTAATTCGATACGAATCCGCTGAGGTACGTTGTGCTGATAAAGCAATTATTTTGACGTAAAGGATTACAGTAGCAATCGGCAAAAACATATTTCCTGAAACAAAGATAACATTGTATGTAGATCTAGTTTACTGCTGAATGATAATACATTTTAGATAGCAGCTGCAATTTTATGGTACAGCTATGTTTTAATTTTTTCCTAGATATCACACGGAATTAGTTTGATTAGCAAATTATTTTTTTTCATAGGCACTAAGGGGTAATTGTCAATAATTTTTTTAATATTAGTTCTACCTAATCTGTCGTACTTGGTTGGTCGTATACGTTCCAGTTAGTACATCAGTAATTTAAACGGAATTATAAATCGAAAGAAATGAGCGTAGGAATCCACACAAATATTCTTAGTAGTAGATATCATTAAAGTTAATAAAAGAAATCACAATAGAAGTATTTGAAAATTTTGTATCTTTGAAAGAATAATTCACAGAAGAATGGTAAACATGATTGTGGAATACCTTGTCGTGAGAGATATTCTCACCAGAAGGAAATTCAACAGAATTTAAGCGTGTTCAGCTACTTCATACAAGCGTATGGGTAAGCCAGAACCAAACCGAACACTGGCGATTTTAGAGCCGGTTCTGAGAGTTTTTATACAGGTTCTGGCGCACACACACAGACACACGTACGTAATATAATACGTACGTTGATAAGGGCGGCCAGGTCGCATCATCCCCTACTATCGTAGGTAACGGCTGGCCGGTTCGTGTACGAATCGTGACATTGATTGATGGATGACGTCACGATTTGGTACTCGTACATTACCTGCATGTATTCGCAGGTAATTACGATCGAACGTAATTTGTGTGTTCGTTTAACGTCACAAGGACGATAAGTTGGCCTGCCCTTTGGGGCGGCAACTGTCGTCGAGGGGTCTGAGCCCCTTATCTCATACCGTTGTCCCCACAATGATATTTATAAAATATTATTAATACAAGATATCATTAGTTACTAAAAAAGATCTTAATGATGAAAGTATTTAAAAATTTGATATCTTTGAAAGAAAAAGCAACCGAAGAATCGTAAATATGATAATTATAAAATATTATTAATACTGGGTATCATTTAACTTAATAAAAAAAAATCACATTCGTGAAAGTATTTAAAAAATGTATATTCTTGAAAGAAAAAGTAATCAAATAATCTTGAACATGATAATTATAAAATAAAGTAAGTATAGGAACATGGTTACTTTTCAATTGAATTAATATTCTTAATAGTAGATAGGTACTATAAAACTTTATTAAAAAAAGAAAATCACAATGATGAAAAAGTATTTAAAAACTTGACATTTGAAAATAAGGCCACACTATTTCAGTTATGTATCCCATGGCTCCATTAACAAGTCCTTTTGAAATATCAATATTTGACTGGAGCATGATTTTTGCACCAAAAAAAATAATTAGCTCATATGGCAAGCCACCAGTCTTATTGATATCAGTGGGTATAACTGACTCTAAACTTGTATTTTTCATGTTTCTTGTAGTGTCCACAATTCTATCTTGCGCTTCAATAGTGAACATTTCCACACTTTTCTTTCTAAAATGATCTAATACAAGCTGGTTGTGTCTAGTAACCTATGTATTTATAGGATAAATTCGGATAATTTCTTCAATTGAAAACATTTCATTACAGCTTGTTGTTACTATGAGTATTTTGATATGTTCTGATGTGAGTTCACCTACTCTCAGTGCATTTAATAAGTTAACAAAAGTGTTGTCACCACATTGACGCATATTCTCTTGAAGCTCACATACTGAAAATAGGTACCAAAGATCAGTAGCTGGCTCCATATGAGGTGGCTATTTGAATACAGGACTTCCACATATGGGTGGTAACTGCAGTAAGTCGCCAAATAATAGGACATTTATACCACCAAACAATTCATCGTTATTTTTAACCTGTCTTAATCTGGAATCAACCATACAAAGCATTTCGTACGGAATCATAGATATTTCATCTATAAAGATGAATTCTATATCTCTCCAAATTTGTCGAATCGTTTATAAATAAATTCCGGTCAGCATAGGCAAATTCACAATTCTTCCATCTCTCTGCACAGGAAGTTTTAGTAACAAATGTAAAGTTTTCCCTCCAATAAGTCTTGCTGCAACTCCAGTAAGAGCTGCTAATTTAACAGCTTTTTTACCTGTTACAAATACAGGTATAACTTTAAATAACAAATAAGAAAGATAAATCATAAATAGAAGTTCACACAAAAATGTCTTACTTACCAAAGCATTTGTTAATTTGGGTTCTGAGCACCTTCAAGACAAATGTTTTACCCATTCCAGCACCTCCGGTTATAAACATCCTGATACGTGGCACAGTTAGATCACTAAGTTTTTCACCTTGCTGTAGTTGTGCATTTATATTCTGAGAAATATTCAATAAATAAAGAAATTGAGATTGTACGATTGTACGACTGTCATGAAAACTGAAATTTTATTTAGAAAATTACATGATTTTAAATTTAGGAAAAATAAATTAAGGAGTGGACAAGGGAATAAATAAAAACAGAGTAAAAATCAATGATAAAATTCCTCAAAAGTGTTTGTATAAAAAGTATTGCTGATTATTTCCAAATTGCATTAAGGAATATAGCAATCAAATGTTTTGTTTTAAAAAAGGTTCAGATATATGTTAATGAGCCTATAGTTGGTACCTAAATATTTTTTCATTTTTTCTTTTAATGATCCAACTTGATGTTTCAACTCTTCAATTTCACGTTGTTGGCTTATGTGCAGTTTACGATAATCAACTGAAGAAGTATCTACCATTTGCAACATTCATATTTTTGACGACCATGTCAGATGTATTGTTTGTAGATGAATCGGTGAACATTAATGCAGTGTTCAGCGTTTTTGCTCGATTCTTAAAAAAATAATTAACACCTCATTACAACATGCATCTAAGTTATTACAAATTTATAATCATCACTTTGAATGATACCTACACATTATAATACCTACCTGCTTCTCTTTTTTTTTTTATATACGGACAGACCAAGATGATTCACTGATGGTGCATTTGTTCAACAGTTTTAAAGTAGATATAGTTGCAATGTTCAAATGAGGAATCTATAGCAAGCTTTCTGTGTGTATATAATACCCATAATTTTAGGATGTTATCAGGTCGTTGAGTTACATTTTACTTATTTGCTTTTTTGCTGTCCATTCTTAACCTGTTTTGTGTAGGATATGAGGGTATCGATTTACCTGATTTTGTATGGCTCGGACTCGGACAGTCAGTCTGTTTTCTACTGTTTTGTCGAATACATTCTTTCGTTACTTATATAATTTCATTTCCTTTTTGGCCTAGTTTAGGCTGTTACAAATCGCTGTCAGTTTTAAATTTCATTTCTCACGATGACCCATTATTTTAACTTTCATATCAATTTCAATATCATGTGCTCCAAAATGTGCGCTGCAAATATAGCCAGTATGTAATTATTTGCATCTATGAATCCAGTTTTTCCGCCAATTATCGCGAGAAAATCTGAACATAAAAGTGGGACAGTAACTCAATTTATATCCTCATAAAACATCATAATCTCACGTACGTATGAAGTTACACACTGGTGAAATGATAAATTCAAACCAATCTTCTGTGATTTAGAATGACTGTTATTACATTCGGCCACTGCACAATAACTTCCTTTAGACATGGTGAGTAGATTAGGTACTTTATTATCGAAATTAATAATTAATAAATATTTACGAAGTATGTATTGTTTAATTGAAAATAAATTGATAAATTCTGGTGAAAAGGAAGAAATAATGAAAATGATCAGGCGATATGATAACACAATGAAGCTGGTGAACTTCGATGATGTCAGCAACTGTGTTGCGCTTTATGATCGGGCCAACCTGTATAGGTTTAATAATCTTGGGCAAAATCTATCTTATTTTTTGTTTTTTATATTTTTTCTTCAAAATTTTAATGTAAAAGTATCATTTTTTTGCACCATAAAAACAAAAAAAATAGTGGTGGTTATGCAAACCAGAATACTAAAAACATATTCATGATTCAAAGTTTTTCAGTGGAGCGGAGAAACTTTTTCTCCTAGCTCTCTCTCACTTCTGCATCATTAGTAATGAATGACGATTGCTAGTTGTTACAAATCGTTGATTTTGACTGCTTTCTCATTTTCTGTTCCCTTCAAACCGGTGTGTTATACAATTACCTGAAAACAGGTTTCACACCACGCGCCTCGAGAGACAAGTCGTAATAATGTAAGAACACATTTAATGAACGAAACAAAATGTAAATCTCAAAAGGAAAACACAACCTCGAAAGGTAGAAGTACACAACAAAGAAAAAGCGTCAAAAACGAGTTGAGCGCAACAAGTTGTCGAGAGAATAAAAGATAGAAAACCGGGCAAATAGAGATGTGTCGGTTGACCGAGAACTAATTCATTTGAACTAATCTTTTGAAAGATCTAAATGAACGAGACCGAAAGATGAGGATGAACTAGTTCATTTTGAACTAAAAGATATTATCAAATCAAAGTTATATTGTATAGACCTACAAGCTAGTTCACTCTTATACGTCACAGCATTGTGTTAATCACTGGATGAGTGGAATTTCTTATCAATCAACAAAAAACGAAACGAAATAGTAAGCGTTTTTGGGGAATGAAAGCTTTCTATGTCTGAAAGTAACTACGTATAGAAATGTATACGAATTGCTTAATGAAATAAAAACCATCTCAAAGTGAAAGCTCAACGAAGAGTACGAACGTTCAAAAAGACAGAGTGATAAATTCAAATGAACAAACGCTCCATGGGCAAAGCAGCCGTGAATACAACAAAAGATGCACGGTTGCCAAAGATACAACACCTCCAGAGGAGGTGTTGAGTGCAGCCATAGATGGCAGCACCTAACACCCCCCAAGCATGCATCCTTCACATCGAATACTTATATTTAATTAAATCCGAAGGAGATACGAAATTAATCTGTAAAACATAGGTGTAAAAGATAGTGTACTATAAGTAAGCAAAATATGAAATGGAACAACAATTAAAAAAATAAAAAATAAAAACAATAAAAAAATAAAAAAATAAAAATTAAGAATATACTATTACTAATATTACTTCTGTTTAGTTCTCAAACTTCTTATCATTTATGTCTGAGGTGATGTCGCGAGTTGTTGTTTGATGTTTCTCATTGATTCATTTGTCTGTTGTTTTTCAATAGATGCTATTATTTTGTACAAGTCGCAGAAAGTTCTTATTTTTATTGTTTGGTTTTTATTTATTTCCGTGGCGGAGGGATTGTTGGAAAGCCCTTTCCTCTTGGATTTCCACTGTCATCACCGTAGTATGGGCAGTTTCGGCCAATGTGTCCAATCAAAGTGCATCTGTAACAGTATTTTTGACCTTGGGGAAGGGGACAGTCTCTTGTTCTGTGAGAAGTTACTCCACAGTTGAAGCACATGTCAGTTCGCACTGGTCTATTTTGCGGGTTCTGGTTTGTTTGTTGGTTTGCGGAGGGGTTTGAAGTTGATTTGCGAGGTAAATTTTCAGGAGTTTCCGTACGATTTTCTGTAGTTGTATTGTCTAAGTTTGCGTTATCGCTGATTGTTCTTCTTTGATTATTTCTTGTTTCAATCATATGCCTGGAATTGTCGCGATTTGTATTGTATCTGTTTTGCGACCTTTCGGCTTCGCAAATCATTTTGCAAACATGATCGTAAGTTACAGCGGTGGTGGAAGAGAGTATCGCACATTCGGCTGGAAAGTGTTGTCATAATTTTTGGATCAGTCGCGAAATATAGAAAAAGTCATTAAACATACCCTCTGATCCTACAGTTTGTTCTTTTATATCATGGTGCTTCCCTTCGTATATCGCGATAAATTTGGAAACCGGTCTAGAGGGGTTGTACTCAAGACCCTCTAGTGACTGGTGTAGGTAAAGATAATCATACGGAGTAACTTGACCAAATCGTTTTTGTAAGATAGTGTACATTTGAAAAGCTGACGAACATCTATCTACGTGTATCTGTACCGACTGATTTATCGAATTACGTATAAGTGTTTGAGTAATAGCGTCAAATTGTCTCACGATCTGTGGAGGAATACCAAGGTCATTCGCGAATTCTGATTGTATCCAGGGAAACAAGTTTACTGATTCCAGGTCTGTTTTAATACGTCGATTCCATCTGCTAAAGTCAAATCGACTACTTAATTGTTCGAACACTTCATATCTTTTTGGTTGGAAGCCGGGTTTAGGTAAACGTTTAATGAAATCGTTGACTTCGCGATCGTGTAGGGTCTTCCAATCGTTCGCGGTTTTTGACTTGAGGGCAATTCTTTTGAAGGCATCCTCAATTGCTTCGGTTACGAGTTTGCGGGTGATACGTTGTTGAATTTCGGGTAGGGTTGTATCATTAATTTCGGCAAATTGAGCGGTGGGATCCTTACAATTTATGTTTTCCCTTAGTTGACCTATATTTTCTTGAACGAAGCCCTGTATCTGTTGGGGAGAAATTTTATTTGTTTTTAATTTATTTTTAATTGTTTCGTCGATTAATTTGTTTATACCTACTTTTAGTTCTAGTTCAATGTCCGATTGGATTTCCATTGTTTCTTGGAAGGGAATGGGACCGACAGGAGATTCGAGGATGTTATTTGTGTTGGGATGAAAAATTTCGTCTAATTCTCTTCGTAGTGCATCATTGTTTGCGGTAATCATGTCACGATACTGTTGAGAAGGAGTAAATTTAGGAAAATTAAACGTTGTTTTATTGTTTTCCATAGCCGTGAAAAAATTAGTTTTATTTTTCTGAGGTATGGGTAATCGTAATGGGTCAAATAAGTTCAAGATTTCTTCTTTATTTTCAGACGAATAATGATGATTTGTTAGTACAGGACTTACTCTTCGGGTTTCTCTTAGTATTTCTTCCTTTTGTTGGTCTGAAAGTGGTTCGATATTTGGTATGTCGTTATTTGCTTGATCTGAAAAGTTATGGTAATACCACGAGTAGGATCGTTTTGCGGAGAAAATTACTCGGGCTGAAACATATTGTTATCTAATGAAGTTTTAATTTCATTTTGTGTGGTTTCGTTATTGTTTTCATATATTTCAGATTCTGAAGGAACACATTTTGTTTCGACGTTTGGGCTACGAGTAGCTGCTCTTTTAACGCTGCGCAAGACAACTGACTCCACCTCCAAAGACGAGGTTGAGGACGATGAATTTGTTCTTTTATGAGTACGATTAGCGTCGTACGTTCTCATTAAATAGGGACGATTTATATTTCGCGAACGTAAGGCCAATGTACACAGATTCTCAGAGTTACATACTACGTTGTTGTCATTTATGTTATTCTCAGATGATTCGGAGCTAGGAGAATCATTGATTTGTTCATTTTCCATATCGCGGACTTTTATTAGAGAGATTCACAATTCTAGAATAAATATAAATTACGGTTTTACCAAAATTGTTTTGTAGGAAACACGTGTTATTGAGGATTCTTGTCGTACACCGCGATCTGCTGCCATGTTGTGTTATACAATTACCTGAAAACAGGTTTCACACCACACGCCTCGAGAGACAAGTCGTAATAATGTAAGAACACGTTTAATGAACGAAACAAAATGTAAATCTCAAAAGGAAAACACAACCTCAAAAGGTAGAAGTACACAACAAAGAAAAAGCGTCAAAACCGAGTTGAGCGCAACAAGTCGTCGAGAGAATAAAAGATAGAAAACCCGGGCAAAGCAGCCGTGAATACAACAAAAGATGCACGGTTGCCAAAGATACAACACCTCCAGAGGAGGTGTTGAGTGCAGCCATAGATGGCAGCACCTAACACAAACATTGTTGGTGTCGCTTAGGTTTCAAATATAAACTGTTAATCTTTTTAACTCGATTTAAAATATTTTGTTCGAAAAACAAATTTTAAATATACTTTTTCATTTTTCTAGCATTAATATAAGTATTTTAAGATACAGTGAATCAATTTCTTTTTATTTATAAAATGCCTATAATCTTTTCAACAAATTCAGTGATTATTGGGCATGTTCTGAAACATCTTTAGCGATTTCAACTTTAGTAAAGTTACAAAAAAAAAAAAATTTGAAAAAGGTACCTAACATATTTTTTACAATCCGTGAAGATGCAGGAAAAGGAATCTTTCACCCGCGTAGAAAATAAACGGAACTTGTAAAGAAGGGAAAAAATAAATAAAAAGAAAATAATAAAATCTAAAACTTTTTGCAACCTACTCGACTGTAGGTACTTACTAAAAACAGTAATAATAATTACAAATCTTACGAACGAAAAGAATCAAACAAGCACATATTCCTCAATTTTTTATATAATTTAACTAAAGAGGACAGTGTGAAATAAACACGTATGATTATTGGTAGACATTAAGTGTGTGTGATAAAATTTAGCTATAAACTGACGTCTGTTTAGATAGGTTTTAAAGAAAATAAAATACATGTGGATTTTGAAGAAAAAAAAATTAGCTCCTTGACACGGTTAACTTGAATGTTCGCCTAACACACTCAGTCCAGTCATCCTAATTATTGCCATACCGGTGTGTGTGTGTATGTTTGTTATTTAAGATGGGTGGAGCTAAGGGAAGGGGGTGGACGGGGCTGAAAATTTTTGTGGACTTGACTTATTTTGAAATTTACTGCTGGATAATGACGAATTTGTTTTCTTTGGTATCGAAAAATATCAACATTCCTTTTTTTTCTTTTTCCTTTTTCGAAATTAATGAGTGTCATTTCTTTGAGCACATGTTAAGAAATTTTTTTTGTATCCACGTTTGGGTCTTTTTCTTTTTAATGCACGATTAAAGTTCCATTTTATCAAAATTTGGTTTACAGAACTCTAATATCAAAAGGCTTGTACATGAATTTCTGCCCTTTCTATCGTACAATGTTTCAGTGAAACAAGAAAATTTTTCCAGATTTATGATGATGATTTGCTTCATTTTTGTATTTATTCAACGAATGATAGTGAAAAATCGATAGAAAAGCTGGGGGGGGGAGTATAAGAGTCAATTTTCTCCTGTCGCCTGTTCGGGAAAAATTATGTTTTATCCTAAAATTTTTGTTGCTCTTTTCTTGTGTGTAACTAAATGAATGTTTATACTTATTATATATATTTTTATAGTTTTTATTTGGATAAATATTTACGTAGGTAACATGTATGGTCTCTCAAAGTCTAGTTGTTTGTCATTTCAAAAAAATATTTTACATTATTTCGATAATAAGTAGGTTCCAATGAACCATCATGATTTTTGCAAATGTACCTAATTATTTATTCCGTTAACACTTGTTGAATAGAATCTCTGATATTGTTTTAAATATTAAATAAATACCTACCTTACCTATTTATTTTATGGCTGTATTGTACCTATGTTTAATCGTTATATTTTCCTTTATATCTCAGTATTTTCTTTCATTATTTGTTTTAATTGTTGATTTTTAAAATTAAAACCTCAAACAAGTGGCAAATTCTTTTATTTTGTTCAATTCTCTGAGATTTATTCTTTATTTTGATTTTGTTCCAGTCCAGTAAACTGATTTCTTCGTTATGTTCGTTTGTGGTTTTTATTTTATTTTATTTATTAATTTGATGAAGTGTATTCTATTAGAAAAAAAGAAGAAAACATCGAGGACCAGTCAATTGATGAAAATCACCATTCTCCTTCCGGAAAAATTGTCTCACCTTTATGAACTCGAAGTACAATAAAAAACTTTTCGTCATGATTTCCTCAAAGAGTTTCTTGCAAAATCTGGGTCAAATTTTTAATGACCTACACAATTGCCTGCCTTCTGAAATTTTTTTAGTCAATGGTGGGACTCAAAAAGAAAAAACGTCTTATATCAAACAAAATAAAAAAAATTTTAGCGTAAGGTATAAAATATTATTAATCTAAAATTCAAATTCGTTTCCCCGTGAAAATGACTAAGCAAATTATGCATTTTTCGAAAATAGTATAAAGTAAAATTGAGATATCCTCCATTTTTGAGCCACAGCTCTGAAAAGGGTCTTCTTGGAAATAAAATCCTCTTTACCCCACGTACGTTTCCATCCATTTCGAATTAAATTCGAATAATTATTTTAAAATTCCAATAGAAATTTTTGGAAGATGTATTTAAATAAAGGACTTGGAACATTTCAAATATCCAAAACGATTTGAAATTGAATGACAATACGTTGTACGAATTTCGTGTAAACATAAAATTCAATGATCCCTCAAAAACTGTACCTGAAATGCGCTTATGTCATACAAAACCAGAAGTAAGTAAAAACAAGTATGGGTGTGTAAAAGATTAATTGATCCCTAAAAAATAAGACATTACAAAAGGAAGAATACAGTGTCTATAGAAACTTGATAAAATACTTTACAGTGCTGAAAATATATTTATTATAAAAGAATTTATAGATAATTTCTGTATTCATCTTTATCGTACATACAATCCTAGAGATTCGTCAATAAAGAATATGGTCTAAATTAAGTAAATTTTTGACAGCCATTTTTCTTTTATTCATTATAAAATGCGACGAAAAAATTACTGCTGTAATTTTTCTCGCCGCCCCCAGCATTCTGCTGACGAAATAATTCAGTCGAATTTTGTTCCCATTATATAGCCTAATAAAAAGAATTCGTAATAATTCGGCAAAAAAGGCTGACAAAATATTAACGAAATTGATAATTTCGATATTCTCGTTTTTACAACGGAGTTTTTTTTCTCCCTATTTTTTTATATACGAAAATAATAGCTGCTGTTTCGGAACACGCACAAACTTGCGCGAAACAAATAACATTTTTTTTCACCTTGAAAAAAAAAAAAAACGATTTCTCGTAAATCAAGAACAGAAACAAATCAAAAAGATACGCCCTTAAATACGTAAAAAATCGCTGCACTGCAACAAAAAATGGACAATTCTTACGACTATTGTATCGTCCTAGCGTGATTCGTATAAAAAATACATCGAAATCTAGATATCGCCCGCACACAAATGTAAGAATTTACGTGAAAAATACAAAACATACCTACACATACGCAAAGTATAAGGTATGCTGCGACAGCAGCGACAACAAATAGGCAACCGAATTCTGCACAAGGACGAATGTGCGTGCTAAAAATAAACACGCACATTGTCCTTCGAACTGATACAGTTCCAGTGCATCGCCTTTACCACAGTCGCTGTTTGAATTCTTGTTTTTCTGCCTCTTTTAATTAATTGTTGTCGTTTTGTTTTCGCGATCTTTTGTTTTGTGTGACATAATTATATTTCTTTTACTTTTATGCAAATTTACCTCTTCCTTTTTCTTATTTGTGCCATTTCTTGTCCGTTTCGTGAGTCCTACCCTTTTTATGGTGTAGTGGGCATCGTCCATTTTGAAGAAACAGAAGAAATACAAAATCAGTAAGTTCTGACTTTACAATAATTATTAATTTTTCCATAATTCATAATTATGTTTGCATACCTAGGTATATGGCCATTTCATCTTAATGATGTAAAATTTTTTTGAAATATTATTGGCAAATGAATTATGTAAATTCGTGATACAAAACAGCCTGTTTTATGATTTTTTCCTTTAATAATTTTTAAAGATAAAATAATCTTGCCTCAGTGATTAATATTTCGCTGATTAGGTATAAAATTAATTCAGTGAATTTGTGTTATTTCGTGAACCTAAAACGGCCTAATGCCCCAGGGTCACGCTCAATTTTTTTTTCAAACAAAAAAACCTTAGTTGTTTGATAATTTTCCTAGGAAAAAAATGAAATCTGACTGATTTTACATGACTATTTAGAATTTTTCGAAATTTAAGAAAATATTTCCCGTAATATCCATATAGCTAATTTCTTTTGCATCATTGGATAATGGTCAGTTATACATGCATTTTTTTATGCATAAATATTTGTTTTATCATTCTTATTGAATTGTATCTGGCGTGACTAAAATACGTCTTATCGTACTAAAGTCACGCCTGATTTTTTTTGGACATTTCCAAAATAAATATTTTTTTTTGTTCTTAGTGAATTGTATCTGGTGTGACTAAAATACGTCTTATCGTACTAGGGTCACGCCCGATTTTTTTTTGGATATTTCCAAAACATGCATTTTTAACAAATTTGACTAACTCTGTGTATTTGCGAATAAAAAACGTATTTTTCGCCCCAGGGTCACGCCTGATTTTTTTTCTGAGCCTAAACACTTAGAAAAATTTACGAATTTTGATGGAAAATTACTTCGGTAAAAATTATACAATTCGTCATCTTTGGATAACAAAAATATATTATTTTTGCGAAAAAATTTTTTTTTGATCTGTAATAGAAGAACCTAGCGTTTTTTCCTTACACGTAATCAGAGTAGGCAATCTCCGTATACACTCGAAAACATTACGCTCGCTAACCCTTCCGAATTAGAAATTCGTAACATTGACCTATTTTATCTTTTTCCATATTGATGTAGACGAATGTTATTACGATATATGACGAATACTTCGTGTATTTTTTCTAAAAAAAAAAAAAATTTTTTTCTCTGGCTGAAATGAAAATATTTTTTCTTTTCTTTCATCTCTTTACAGAACATTAAACAATATGTCCCAAGAGATTCAGCCCGATAATCTGCCACCGATCCTCGATGATGAGATCGATCTTAATGATCTGTATGCCCTCTTGAATGAACCCGAAGGTGACAAAGACTTGCCGGACCTACCAACCAAAGATGAAGATCAGCATCTTCAAACTGATGAAGAGGATCATCCGGTTGATCAACATGGCAATGAATATAGTTCCTTGTAACCATCTGAATCTTACCATTCTGGAACAGCATACTCACAGATTTCCGAAATTGAAAATTTCAATGGAACCATTGACGATGTCAAAAATTATTTGATCTCCTTGGAGAATATTCTACAAAAACCTCTGGATCAAAATACGGATCATGAAGCGGTACTATCAGAAATCTCCGCCATAAATATGTGCGTTGACGACCTTCAACATATTCCCAAGGGAGCAACGAAAGAGATAATCCTTTCAGCCAAAAGTCTGACTAGAAGCCTGGTAGTGAAAAAATCTAGGATTTTGAAAAAATTTGCTACCACTGTTTCTGGTAAACAGACTTCAGAATCTGTTTCCGATTCTGCCACTGATGCTGCTGCAGCCAAGAAAAAGGCTAAAGAAGAGCAACAGCGCCAACAAAAAGCCGAAGAGGAACGACAGCGAACAAAAAGGGCCAAAGAGATTGCCAAGGAGTTCCTTGAAACTCGAGCCCAATTCGCCACTATCACTCAGCAGTATAGACGAGTGGATGAAAAACTCAAAACACTCGAATATACTGTTGAGTGGGAGTTGAGAATGTCGATGGCTGAGTTTGAAAAACTCCACCTTCCTCGTGAAGAGACATCAACAACGGCTGCTAGAGAAGAACGTCCTTCTCATAAGACTTCTTCTCAACCTTCTACATCTGCTGTACGACAGAATCTAGATTCCGGTACAACAGCCAGTTGTCATTGACAGTAGGAAAACCATTTCTAATAAACGTTGTTTACAACAAATGGCTAATGGAAATTCTGCTGAAGTTGAGAGCAACCACAATCCAAAAAGGATTAGAGGTGAGCAATCTCAAACTTTGGCAGAAGTTCCATTACCTACTCAATTGAATGATTGTTCTTCAATTGATAATGCTTCAATACCTCGTGTATTGGAAACAACTGTTTCGCAAACTAGCATTCCTTTAATAAATATCGATTCTTTCAATCAGATCCCTAAATGTTGGGAACATGAACCTCAGATTCAAGTAGAACAAGTCTTTTCGAATCTGAAATCCCCAAAATTTTATCTTGAAAAATGGAATGGGGAGATACTTAGGTATCCAGGGTTCATTAATGGTTTTTTTCTCTATGTTCATCAGAGACATGATAAAGCCATACCCCAAAAAATTAATATTTTACAGGGTGCGCTGCCTAAATTTTTATGTGATAAAATTAGCCATTTTTCACCTGATAAATTGGGATATAACCAGCGCTTAAAATTTTTACATAGTCGTTACGGCAATGAATCTAAAATTCGAGCTGCCTTATGGGAAGAAATTACTGCAATTCCAACAACTACGAATGACATTTCTTCCATTCAAGATGGATTAGATTCTGTTGTAGTTATGATAGAACGCTATCGTATGGTTTGCAAAACAGTTGATGAAGAACAACTCTTCAATATAATTGTTGAAAAATTTCCGCCTAGGTCTTATTTAACTCATTTAAAAACAAATGAAAGAAATGTTAAATATTTATTCGAAGCACTTCGAAATTTTATTTCAATACAAGAACTTTGTGAACCAACTTGTACTTCAGTACCGAAAAAAGTTAATATTAACCAAAATAGTAAGCCTAAAGGTAGACAAAATTTTGCAGTCATTTCAAAAGAAATTGATAAACCTAAAAAAAGAAAGGATAAATCCAATCTTAAACGAAGGAAAAAACGTCTGAATCTAGATTCAACTGAAGATGTTACTTCTTTTATTTCTACAGGTATGTTGGGACCAGTTCTACGAACTTCTAAGGGGAAGGAAATTCCAACCAGCGTGTTGAGGACCAACCCCACTCCCACGCAAGGAATATGTATCTTCTGCAATGGTCAACACCACAGTCACCTCTGTCTCCGGGTCAACACCTTGGAGGCACGTAACAAGTTTTATGAGGAGCATCAACTCTGCACTCGCTGTGTTAGGAAACACCCTGGCACAGCGATATGCAGAGTTGCACCTCCGATCTATTGCAAATGGTTAACATGCCTTGCAACGGATCACCATACTAACTTGTGCCCCAAGGTGAACTATCCGATTACACTTCCGATTGTCGAAGTATGGAAGGATAGCCTTATTGCCTATAAGGCACAGCTTCCAGATAAGTGTACGTATAATGATTCAATAAATCTTGCACCAGAAACAAATGTTTCATCCCAGAGTATTAATTCCTCTGTTTCTTCACAGACCAAAAATGATTCAATGAATCTGGAGCTCACGGTACCAAAATCCAATCAACCTCTAGGAGCTGAAGGATTACCAGTTTTAAGTGAGTCAAAAACTTTTTTTACTAATAACAATACTTCTGCGCATTATTTAACATTCTTGTCGTATGTTCATGCATCACACTTACCAAAACCCGTAAAATTTAATGGATTTTTTGATAGTGGAAGCAAAGAAACATACATTTTCCATACTTATGCAAATAAGTATCTGAAATTGAATTTCTCGGAAAATATAGAATTAATGCGATTTAAAGGTCTTGCTAACCAAAAATCAGAAATTTTTAGATCCCATAAAGTATCTTTCGATCTTCAAAAACCTGATGGAACAACTGTTCCGATTATAGCAAAAACAGTTAGTCATATAGCTGATTCTTTATCTCACCCAGATTTTGTTGAGTTTAAAAAGTTGTACCCTCAATATTCCCATATTGAATTTACAAAAGCAGATCATGAACTTACGATCCATTTGCTTATTGGAAATGATTATATGTGGTCCTTCGTGAGGAAGATTGTACAAATATCCCCTACTTTAACCCTAATTGAAACTGACTTCGGTCATATGTTAGGTGGCATAGTAGTTCCTTCAACTGAAAGTGAAGTTTTTACTCCAATATTTTTGACCTCTCCTCAGAGTGTCGAAAATTTTTGGAAACTCGATACTTCGGGTATCGAATCCAACAATCTTGTTGAGGCTGAAGCGGAAGCTGAAGCACTTAGATTATTTTACAAAAACGTTCGTTTAGTAAATAATCGTTATCAAATTAGATGGTTGTATAGGTTTAATCCTCCACCATTACAAGATAACTATAGGCTTGCAATCAAAAGATTAGACCAGCAAGTTCCTAAAATGAAATAGAACCTCCAGTTCTTCCATCTCTATGATCAGTATTTTCAATCACTGGTCAAATTAGAAATGATTGAACCAATAGAACATGAATGTCCTGGTGAGTTGATACATTATCTCCCTCACAAAGGCATTTATGATCCAACGAAAAGCACACCACTTCGTGTTGTCTTTGACGGTTCAGCAAAATCAAAATCTTCTAATCATTCTCTAAATGATTGTATGTATAAAGGTGCGATTCTTTTGGCAGATCTAGTATCCATTCTCATAAGTTTCCGCAAAAATCCTTTTGCAGTTGTAGCCGATATTCGTAAAGCATTTCATCAGATCGGCCTTCACCCAGAAGATAGAGATGTAACTCGATTCTTTTGGATGAAAGATCCTCATAAACCTTTAGATCTCAAAAATCTAATTGTTTATCGCTTTTGTCGAGTCCCATTCGGAATTGTAACAGCACCATTTCTCTTGGCTGCAATCTTATTACATCATTTTCAAATGGTTGATAAGAAATTCCATGATAGTTTTCTTCAACAATTCTATGTGGATAACTTGGCAACTTCCTTGCCAACTTATGAAGCTTTAAAAGAATTGTATGTCAAATCAAACAAGTTGTTTAGTGACATTTCTATGGAACTTGCCCTTTGGGGAACTAACTGTGTTCCGCTTAGAAAGGATTTTGATCTTTCGAGATCTTTGGACAAACCACTAGTCAAAGTATTAGGTTTAGTTTGGGACATGGATAATGATATCATGTACATTCCCACTCCTAAAGCCCTAACTGCTTGTTGGACTAAACTTTTGTTTTTAAAAGTGATGTCCTCCTTTTATGATCCGTTATGATGGTTTGCCCCGGCTTTTATACCATCTCGATCATTTATAAAAATTCTTTGGTCAGAAGGTCTAAAGTGGGATGAACCCATCCCGACTAAAATACAATCAGTAGCATCTGATATCTTAAATGATTTGATGCAATGTACTAATTATTGCCTACCCAGACAATTGTACATAGGGACTTACGACCCCGATACATGTCAATTACATGTATTCACTGATGCCTCTAAAACATATTCGCTTCTATAATAAGAATTTAAACACTTATTCAGTACGCTTTCTGTTAGGAAAATCACGCGTTACCCCTATGAAGCCTATTACAATTCCAAAACTAGAATTGTTAGGTGCCTTAATTGGTGCTAGAGGTTTGCGTACCACTCGCAAACCGATGGACTTGTCAAATTCGCCGACATTTTTATGGTCCGACAGTAAGTGCGTTTTAACGTGGTTACTGGAAAGAAAAATTTTACCTCAATTTGTTGCAAATCGAGTATCTGAAATCAAGAGTATTCCAGCCGTAGAATATCGCTACGTCCCGTCAGCTGAAAACCCAGCCGATATTGGATCCAGAGGATCTGTAGTAAATGATCTGGTTATGTCCCTTTGGTGGACAGGACCAGAGTGGTTAAGTCAGGATTGCATCTCATGGCCAAAAACCGATTTGCATGTGATTCAATCACTTCCAGATTTGTCTGAAGATGAATACTCTACTCCAGTATTTTGTACACTTAGAGATTCATTAAACTTTTCCTCAACATTATTTGCTTCAATTCCTGAGATTTCAGATGAAATTTTCGATAAACGTCGTACAGCAAAGTTGAGAAGAATTGAAAATTCTAAGAAAAGATTTATTCCGCAATTTTTTATAAATTCGCAAACCAATGAATTTGAAATTCAGATACCGGTCTGACAATCGATTCCTTCACAGGAAACGGAAGTGATAACAAACCCATCCTCCCAACCTGTAGATTTGTCAACTAAATCAGAAAAAGGTTCGAAATCTCAAATAACTTCTTATTCAAGTTTCATCCATCCTCCTAGGAATACACCATTTGGAATTGAAATTGAGAAATTTAATTCTCTGAAAAAGTTAGTTAAAACATTTTCGCAATGTATTAAGGCAATCCGACGTTTTAATCAACGAAGGATTAAGAGGAAACGTTTGTTAACACCTTATGCAATAGTTGGAAATAATTTTCACTTTGCATTACTTTGTTTCATTTATGCGGATCAAAAGAAATATTTTTCGAAATTATTTGAAATACTCTTAGGAGATAATCCGCCCGAATATGTAGCATATGAAAAATTTCATATTTGTTTGGACCCTTCGGGAATTATACGTTTGGAAAATTATCTTCCAGAAATTCCTTATGCTAAGGATATGTTATCCCCTATTCTCATGCATCACAAGTCACATTTGACTGAACTAATTTTGATGCATACCCATCTTAAATTAGTACATGACGGAAATAAATTTACAATGTCTGATTTCCGTAGACACTACTTCGTGCCTAGAGCACTGAAAGTGTTACCGCAAATTTTGAAAAAATCTTGCGTGTTGTGTAAGAAATCTGAGAACAGACCGTTCAAGCAACCGACGCATTCGTCATTGCCAGATTTTCGTCTTATACCATTTACACATCCTTTTACCTATACAGGTGTGGATATATTTGGTCCTTTCTCTGTATTTGATAATTATTTACCAAAGAGAAAAAGTAGGTTGGCTACACCAACTACGCCCATCTATAAAAATGGGTTTTAGTCTTTACGTGTCTCTCTACACGAGCCGTTTATTTGATCTCAGTATCATCTTTGACTACCACAGAAATATGGACTGCATTTCTGACCTTTTTTTGCAGATAAAGGAACGCCTAAAGCAATCTTATCTGATAATGCCGCACAATTTCAATTACTCTCGGTATATCTGCTAGAGTATTGGTCTACCTTTTCAGAAGAAAATGAAGTGAAAGACAATCTAGAATTGAAAGGCATTAAATGGCACTTTATTCCCGCTAAAGCGCCATGGTATGGAGGCGTATATGAACGCATCATAGGAATTATAAAACAAGTCTTTTTCTATATACACGGACATAATTCTATCTATGCCCATACTTTTCAAGCTAGCTTGAAGGACATTCAGACTATGGTCAATGAACGTCCATTATGCCCATCTTCTGATGAAGTAGGTCAAAATACTTTGACACCTTCGCATTTTCTTCATGCGAATCTCAGATCTTTGACAATTCCGACTGGTCAGACAGTAGAGGATAATACTTCTACAGTCACTCAACTCCAGAAATTATGGAAACTTGACCAAGAATATCTTTCCAAACTTTGGTTATCATGGAAAAGGGAATATCTTTTATATGTAAGAGATAGACCACCAAGACCAATACCAAATGCGTATCGCACGGTGCCATTTCAACCTGAAATAGGAGACATTGTCCATGTCCTGGACTATATGTTGAAACCGGGAGTATATAAACTCGCAAAAGTCCTAGGACTTGAAAAGTCACATGATGGAAAAGTCCGACATGCGCAAATTCAGTTCTCGAGTAAAAAAGTGTCCACCCGACCTTTAAAATTTCTAGCTCCCTTAGAACTAAGAATAAAGGATACTATAATGAGAAACTAGTTTCAACATTATCCGCTATTTTCAAGATTACCTGAGACATGACACATATAGGATAGGTTATTCAGTAATTTCTTATAAATTTAGATGATAACCTACACTGTCTTTAGGGGGAAGCCTAAATTAGATACTATGTTGATAAAAAGGCATACTTCTAATTTTTGGCACCCACTATTGTTGTCAATGCACCTCACGAAGGATCGTGGGCAATAGGTGACAGAGCGCGCAACTATACCATTCAATGAATGAGCTGACTTGCTAACTCCCCTTTCTTCCTTTCCAGAATCCTTCATTTATGGTACCAACTCTTCTTAACCACGTTTTTTTTGCTGTCCTGCATTCGAAGAAAGAGAAGAAATGTATATTTTCCAGAAAAAGTTGTTTTCTTTGTTTTTCTTTCTCTTTTTTAGAATAATTTAGTATTATTTCTTATTTTTGTACCAACATTTTTTATTTTTTCAATAAAATTGTTTGTTTGTACATGTCATGTATAATTAAAATTTTAGTTTTTCAGGAACAATCTTGGAAGGTGGCCTCCGAAGGCTATCTTTGCACACCGCCCCCAGTATCGTGGCTCCGCCCACAAGGCCCCGGCGCACAGGCGATGCGCCGGAGTTCTCCCACTACCTCCGGTAGTGGACATACTGGTGTTGAGGCAACGCCAGTTGTGAGGAACACGTACGAGGTACAGGTGTGTGACTCCAACAACATTTTACTGTCTCCTGGACGTTAAACACATATTATATATATAAGACTCTACCCACTACACTTGGTATGGTAGAGTATATGAAAGACTGATTGGTATTATCAAACAAGCTATTATCATACCCTCAGCCATCATGTGATACATGTTCATGTCTTTCAGTCTACTTTGAAAAACATTCAAGTTACATTCAATAAATGACCATTATGTCTGTCAAGTGATGATGTAAATTAAAATACACTATCTCAAGTACATTTTCTGCTTGTAAACTTTTATTCATTCACTATTGATTTTGAAATACTTTAGATGCCACTTCACCTACGGCCACTAAACTCCCATCACTTGTGAAAATTATAAAAGAAATATGCTCATTAACTTTGGCATAAGTGGAAACAATCTTACCTGATACACCTCAGAGATCATCCTCCACAAGCAATACCTAATGCTTATAGACCCTCCATCTATAAACCTACAAAAGGTTATGTGGTACATGTTTTAGATTACATCTCAAAACCAGAAATATATTTGATGGGCAATTTTGTCATACAATTATAAAATTTTCTAGTGGAGTCGAATCTACTCACACACTAAAATTTTTGGTTCCTTTGGAAGCAAGTTCATCTCAAAAGATAGAACTTTTCCAATGAAAAATGTCTTAAAGACTAGCCATTACCAACACCCAAAATCAGCCACAGGTTCAATCAATTTTGACTGTACATAGCAAAAACTAAATTTTTTCTGTCTGAAAGCTTTGTCTTAAGTGTTAGTGCATAGATACATACAAGGTGAATTGAATGTTTTAAACACATTGAAAATTTCTTGTAATGTAGCTCCCACACTTACCATCTTTGTGATTTGTTACTAGTTAAGTGGCTACTTGGTGACAAGTATCGATGCACTCTTCAAAATTGCCTCTGAATAACCATTTTGAAGAAATTAACCCACTCTTTAAATCAAAGTCTCTGCAATTGAGCAAAGTTGTCATAATTGGCACATTTAATTTTAGGTGAATGTTTTATATGTTGACATCCAGGGGTGCATTCAGAATTTCAATCCTGGTTGTCAGTTCAGCAACCATGGTTGATGGTCATATGACCAAAAATAAAAAATGGTTGTCTGTTCGGCCACACCTTTTTCAAACACTTTAAGGTGAAAGTTGATTGTTCTTTGGTTGTGGTTGACAACATTTGTTAATTCTGAACGCAGGTAATGAATAACCAGTAACCAAAATAGTAATAATTGTAATTAAATAATACCCCATCACTAATAAGAATATTGATTTTCATAAAATTCAATAGACAACCGTTTCATGAACTAAGGTGACAATTTTAACCTTTTTCAGACTAGAGTGATTGTTGTCCACGCCTACGGTCAACCGAAGTTAATTTCCAAACTCAGTGAATACATAAACCACTTTTGTTGGTAGAGTCAGGGGTGAATTTTCGAATGGCTATTTTTTCAGTTCTCGATGGTTGTCACTTCAAGTGAATTTCTAAACGCTCTCTGCCCACTTAATATACTGGGATGGCTACCAACCAAATTTACTTTCTTTTTGACACATATGTGGAATCTCTTATCCGTCCCCTATATATACCTATATATGTCTACAATGTTGGACAACAGTTTGTAGTGTTTATGGCGAGGCTAGAAATGGAATTGGTAATTGAATGTGTTGTGTTGGTAGCAGAAGTTGTAGTCGTCATCATTATTTATAAGATGGAATTATACACCACTCTCACAATCGCGATTTTAAACAATTCACTGTTAAAGATTTGAACGAACTTCTAAATCAGTTGAAAATGAACATTTACTCAACTACCTACCAGTAACTTATTATTAAAATAAAAATCTATTTTTCTTTTATCGAATCGTGGCGAGGTCGCTAGTTGTAGGAATTATGTAATTAACCCGGCAATAATAATATGAAATAGCAAAAAATGGTGTGTATTAAAACGTCTAACAAGGTACCTACTATAATAAAAAATATATGTTAAGTTGAATCATATACAGGAAACTGTGGAACACTATAAACTGTTATCCAACATTCTAGACATGTATATATGGGACTGATAAGAGATTACCTTCATACACTTGGAACTCCCACAAAGATTAGAAATCAGAGAGCCTTGGCTATTAAACTTATCTACTTGATTAGGTACAACTAAGATAAATTTACTACAATTCAGCTACCAGCTATTTTTGATCGCAAAAAATGATTAAAATCTTCTACTTAGATTGTACCTACATATAGTCGAAATATCACGTTCAGCAAAAGTTGGAACTATGTTACCCAACTATGAATTCGTACAATTGAACTTTTTGACTTCAAATACTAAAGCCCTTTTGAACAAGGATCTGATGCAATCGTAAAAAAAACTGTAAAAATTCTTTACGTTTTTATACAAAGAATTGTACCTAAAGTTATTGACGATAAAAATGAACACAATCGGATTGTAAGTATTTAAAAAATAAAATTTGAGGATGTTGAAAAAGTTTCAATCAATGCTGCAATATAAGTATAGAAGTTTGGAAGAGCAGCGTGTTGCAAGGGAGATTAATACTAATATGACACAGTCTTTCGCCTAGTCGAAGACGTCTAATGACCAAGAGACTAAAATGCAATAAAGTATCTACAGAGATCCAGTCAATAATTAGTGTTACCTTACATGATTAGGATGAATAAAGTATGATGAAAGTGTAACTGGTATGGATTCGTGGGTGTGAAGTGAAAAGGAATGAGAGTCCCAACAGTGTTAAATTGAGAACTCACATGTAGGTAACGGGACCTGTCTTGTAGCTAGAACTTGAGTGTTAATACCTACACTTTTTCACAGTCTTCAATACAGCTGAATAGCTAATATGAAACAGTAAAATGTAGGTTGTAAAAATGTTAAGACGTGTGAGACTGTGAGTTGAGAAAGAAGCTTGTAAAAACGTCGAGTGAAAACGTATGACAGCCAACAATAATGTGCGGAATATACGTTTAATTTTAATATACAGATTATAATACTTAGTCAACAAATAAACGAATGAAAAGCCTATTGTTAATAACGTCGAATTGGTACATCAATGAACGAATAATTTTACCACAGTAAATATGGGTAGAAAATGCATTTTTGAAAAAAAAGGAAGTAAAATACCGACGTAAAACGAACGGGAAATTTTAAATGAATGCAAAGAAAGAGAGAATACCATTAGGTAGGTAGGTACCTACCTAAAATGGTTTGCAAATTAATCACTGTGGGTTCGATTAACTACAATTCGGATCAGTGCTATAACTTGCTCTGTTGTTTTGGAAACAAACATACAAAGTATCGACCTTATATTGAAAATAAAAATAAAAATATATGTTCACAGTGTAGTAGTTATCAATAAGAATCTTTATGTAGTAGGAGTAGTCTTGAGAATCGCCGTAAAAACTCACGCATTCGCCATAAGAAATTCGCCGCCTCGTTTTCCCCTGAATAGCCTCTACTCTGTGGTTACCGGGTACCCGACTGCAAACACCAAAATTTCGGAAGTCTGCTGATTCAGAAACTCCCAAAATGACCGCCAGAATCGCAATCAATACGATGAAGGTTCGCATTTTAAAACTGTATTAAATACGAAAGCTTGAAATAAATGAATCAAAAACTCAGAAGCACTACCTGAACTCCAGTGTGGCACTGAAACAAACTACTCATTTTCGACAGTTTTTAAATACAAATATTTGTCCTTTATAGGAAGTCGATAACTATGTATAGGTACTCATTTGTTTTAATTACTACGCGGGAATGAAGAAAAAAATAACAATATTATTTTGTGGCTTTTTTTTCTATATTTATGGGTGAAAAAATGCCAATGTCAATTTATTGAAACGAGGTTAATTGTTAAGATTGCTGTAAAAACTGTTTCTAAAGTTAGAGAGAGAATGTAGAGGGGTTGACAGTTATATTTGGATACCTTCAAAAGTATCTAAGTACATAGTATTTCCAAAAAGTAAATGATCTTTTGAAAGAGTTTATCGCATAACGAGCTGATCTGCTAGGGACGATAAGATTGACATAACAACTGCCAGAGGTGGCAACATAGTGACAAGAGGTTTACGGAGTTTCTAATAAAATTTCTATAGAGATGATGTGACACAAAGGATACCTATACAAACATGTGACTGGTTTCATACTTGATGAAATCATTGTTTCTGAGATCTATGTTGATGAAGAAACACAGTTCAGTTTTAGGTCCCCAATTCGATGTATCATCAAATTATTACTTATATTTCGACTCATATTTATGTTTACATTCATTTTTTTTTGCGGGGATGGGGGAGAAGTTGAAGATTTGACATCTTAAACTGTTAGGTACTATGTAAATGTCAAGATTAAATTGTATACCTACTTAATTTTATTAATGGGTAAATGTCTGTAACATAGTGTGTAAGTATATTAAAATAGTATTTTAGGCAGAGTGTTTTGTGAATATCTAATATTTTTTCCCACTTACAAGGTATTTTGCAGAATAACTGATAAGTATCAGATGTACCTAATTTTAAATTGTTAGTTAAACATGTACTTATTTAAATATGAAAGAAGAAAAAATTATGAAAGCAAAACTTCGCCAGAAAATCCTTTTGCCAATTTACATGTACTTTTCCCGAAAACTGTCGAGTCAATAGGCACCAAATTCCTATCAAACAAGGTCCTACATAAGAACTACATTTGGAAAAATTTTTAGACCTATCCTTCTTGTGGTTTTATGAAAATCTTGAAAAATACTACTTGTCCAGCAAGTTTTTCTTTTCCAGTTTTCTCAGAAACTACTGAAACCAATAGATACTAAACTCTATCAGACCCAGTCCGGCGAAATTGTTTGGAAACTCCAAATATCGATATAACCGGCAACCAGTAAAAAAAAAG
Organism: Ericerus pela; assembly: GCA_011428145.1. NCBI lineage: Eukaryota > Metazoa > Arthropoda > Insecta > Hemiptera > Coccidae > Ericerus > Ericerus pela. Next base: position 221,866 of record WOFM01000120.1, read on the forward strand.
TTATCTACACATAGTAGCATAATTTCACTTTGAGGGCATAAGCACTTTGCGAAATTTCAAGGTAGGTAGGTAGATAAAAACGAAATTTTAAAAAATTACAAGAACAAAATTTTTGAAACAGTATTCCGGCTCTACATTTTATGGTTAGTAAAAAAAGTTACATTTTTTGCCTATCTTTATTACTGGAGGAGTTTTCGAGTGATTGAAAAGTAATGTAACCTAAAAGTTTTCAATTTTAAAAATGTGAAAAAATTTATAGAGTAATGTAACGCCAGAAAATAGGCGTTGGCTCACAATTTGTTTCCTATTTTTGACATTGACACTTTACGAAATATTTATTTGAGGAAGACCACAAATAAATATTTATAATTAAATAAAATAGACTTTATAAATTAAACTTGAATGTACTAGGTATCCACTTCACTATAGTGGACCTTAACTTTGTTGAGAGATTTAGACTTCAATTAATTTTCAACGAAAATCTTTCAATAAAATATAATATGTTTCAATTACAACACAAGAATAATAGAATTGAACAAAATAGTTAAGTAAACAAAATTAAAATTGAAGTGAACAGAATTAAAAATTGAATTGAACATCTTGTTCTTCAGAGTTCGAGTTTTTATAATTTAATTTCTACATGGTAAAAAGAAGAAATGGTAAGAACAGGTGGGATTAGTTTATTACGATTGGTTGTCACCAAAAAGAAGGAGAATTGACGTTTTCCAGTATTAGACAGATATTTCAACTAAGTTACACGTGTGTGACATTAGCTGAGGTCAGCCATAATTGTATTTTTGTAACAGAGAAAATTTTCATCGAATTCAGACGATGCCATTTCCTGTTAGGTTTGTACTAAGAAGAAGAAGAATAATAAAAGTGTGAGAAAATAAAAAATAAGACGAATAAATTCGTCTGTGTAAAAATATAGGCGGACATTTAAAAAAAATGTTCGTCTATATTCGTTACACAATTCTCCGGGGGATAAAAAAAAAAGGGGAAAAAAAAAATTTTTTAACGTCCAATCATAATAAACAAATCAAGAAAAAGTAAAAAAAAATTTTTTCTATTATATAAGCTTAATAGTATTAGAAAGATTATACGAAATTCGCGAAAGTATATTAGTTTACTATAATACATCTTATAAACTAGTTTCGTCGTATTTCGTTAATTTTTGTATAATGCTAGAAGTTTGAGTAGGAGTAAATACTTTCTTAGGAAAATAAACAATTGAAATGATTATAAAAATAAGTATAATAGTTATGATTATAAGCCATAAGAGAAATATCATATTTATTAAGGTAAAGTTATCATCAAGGTCTATATTTGGGATTTTTAGTTCAAAAGATTTTATTTTATTTTCGAGTTGGTTTATTGGGGTTATATGAGGTACAAAGTTTTTCCAATTAGGGTTATACAATTTTTTTGTTGATAAGTCCAGAGCAATATCAAACGGTTCATCCAGATCTGAAAAGTAGGTCCAAAGGATGGGTAGATGATTTTCGATTTTAATAGATTCTTCCATCGAAGATGTAAGACAAGGGGTTTCTGTTGGTATAATCACAGTACTTTCATTTTTTTGATTGATGTCTTCAATTTGTATATGGCAAGGAACTTCTAGAATGAAAGTTCCAGGTAGGGAATTATTAATGTTTAATTTTCCCAAAGTTTTCGTGATAGAGTTCGTTGCAATGAGTGCATTGAAATTTATCACGGCAAATTTTGTATGTCCAATTGGGTGGACCAGTTTGATTGTTATTTTCAGAACATTTAAAAGAACAGGATTGTAATAAATTTCTGTTTAAGTTTTGGAAAAATATGTTTGTAGCACAAGAAGACAGTTTGTCAGCTTCCTCGATTAGATGGAAGGTAACAAAGTGGCTTATCTGGGTTACAGAAGTGGAGATTCGTTCCAGAGATATATCTCACAGTGTTTGATCGTATCTCATGGATTAGAATCGAGGCTTCTTGATCCCAGTTACATAGTTCATTAGAGTGACTTCTGAAAGTTAATGGAATGAAGTCAAACACTTCGTATTTGGAATTTAATTTTTTTAGTGGGATTTTAATTTCAATTTCTGAAGAGTCATTAAAAAAATTGCAATTTACCAAATCTGCATGATAATAGTTTGATAAATCATGAAGTGGGATTGCTAGATCAAGATCTAGATTTTTAATTTTGCTTTGGAGTGAGAAAATATCTTTTTCCAAAATTATTTTAGATATTATAGTTGAGGGGATTATGTGGTTTTTACAAGAAGAAAGAATGTTAGACAAACGAAAGGTATTTACGAGATAATTGTCGTAAAAACCTTGTAGATAGTTTAGGGAAAGTAACAATTCATGTTCATCCAAAGAGTTTTGTTCAAATGAGTTAGTATGTTTAACAAATTTGGACATGTATTTATTTGTATGGGAAATAAAATTTTCTAAATTTGATGATGTGTTCACAAGAGCCATATGTTCTTGGAATAGTTTATTTTTTATAATTTCATATTCGTTTTTTAGGGATAATTCATTTGTCAGAAAATTTCTACCGTCTCTGAAATTTAAGACGCGGCAGCAAAATTTTAATGCATCACCAAAAAATGATCTAACTGGTGTGAATATACTTCTTTTGTTTCGAATTAATGAGAGGTTAGTATAAAAGTCTTGCACGAGGGCAATGTTTTGTTTTTTAAGAATATTAATCGAGTTTTTAAGTCGTTTAGCCATTTCTGCATATCTGCAGTTTTTCCATTCGGTATTTTTACATTCTTGGTGTTTGAATTTAGTTTCCAGAATTTTATCTGCTGATTCATAAAGATCAAGTTTCAGAAAGTATAGGATAGGTGCTGAGTTTGAGTATACATGAATATTATTGATTTCGCTAAAGTAAGCTCCTGTTGATGCAGTGGTAATTCGATACGAATCCGCTGAGGTACGTTGTGCTGATAAAGCAATAATTTTGACGTAAAGGATTACAGTAGCAATCGGCAAAAACATATTTCCTGAAACAAAGATAACCTTGTATGTCGATCTAGTTTACTGCTGAATGAGAATACATTTTAGATAGCAGCTGCAATTTTATGGTACAGCTACGTTTTAATTTTTTCCTAGATATCACACGGAATTAGTTTGTTTAGCAAATTATTTTTTCATAGGCACTAAGGGGTAATTGTCAATAATTTTTTTAATATTAGTTCTACCTAATCTGTCGTACTTGGTTGGTCGTATACGTTCCAGTGGTAGTGTTTGTTCATTTCGAATTTGTTTTTATTTTTTTTATTTTTATTTTTTTTTAATGTTTTATTTTTTGCGATTTTTTATTATTAATTTTATTTGTTACCTATTTATTTTTGTTATTATTGTTTTTCGTTTTTTATTCAGTTTTTTAAGAAAAAGTTTGTTTTAAAAATGTCTTTATTCTTCAATTTGGTCGACGAGCGGGTGTTTGCAGCTACAGGGCGGATCGAGGCAAATGAGACGTGGAGTTTCTCTCATATGCTGGGAAATAAAGTGTCACACTACCAATCGTGTGGCTGTTACTTCCAGTTTTTCCTGGCTACACATCGGCTGTTTAATCTAGCATATATGTTGCTGGAAAGAAGATGAAGAATTAGCACGTTCCTTCGCTCTACTTAGGCTCGGCGATGAGTCAATGCAACAGGACCAGTTTAGTTGAGAACATTTTGTTCCATTTCAAAGTTGTAAGGTGGCTGAGGAAATTATTCAAAATTGTTGTTCGAACTTAGTGTAACGTATATTTTCGTCTATTTTTAGAAATGACAATCATATTCGTTCACTCATTTTCGAATACCAAAAATGTAGATATTTATCAACAATTATTATCCTATAACTCTTTGTAAACAACCACTAAATTACCCGTATTTAATTTTACATATACAGATATACCTTCTGTATATTTATGACCTAGTTGTACCTGTCCCTCGAGTACTCGACGAGTCAGCACAACCCTATAATAACAACACCTAACCTCACTTTACCTATCCGACACGTACGTTCTCATACCCTGAACAAGTATATAATCCCTCGATTCAGTTGTATAATTGTTCAGTCCAGTTCAGTTCTTCGACAGCTACTTCTAAGTACCTGGAACCTCTCTTGTAGAAGTCTCTAGTGAACAGATAGTCTTGCTTGTTGAATTGTGATCGAATATGTATAAATATTAACGTAGATATATGTACTGTGTTGTACAGATTATTATTTAATTAAATGTGTAAACTCACTCATGTGTTTGAAATATTATTGAGTCTCTAATTATTGTTAAGGTCCACGATAGTGTGTGGATGATAAATGTGAAACTATTTTAGAAGTATTACTGCTTTTAAAGTACGTGATATTTCGTGTATGGTGTACTCCCAAAAGTGGTCTTAAATAGGTACTTTACCACCTC
>WOFM01000012.1:0-36568 GCA_011428145.1 Ericerus pela
ATTCGTCAAATATCGTATCCTGCACCAAAAATCTGTTTGCACTGATACAAGTTTGGCCGCAGTTTCTGAACTTGGACGCTATGGCACCATCCGCAGCCTTCTCCAGGTCAGCATCACCAAACACCACAAAGGGCGCATTACCACCCAACTCCAGTCCAATACGTTTGATACCACTGGCGCACTGCGCATATAGCTGTTTACCCACGGCTGTGGAGCCGGTAAACGAGATTCCCGCAATTTGCGGACTTTCGCACAGATATTTGCCGATGGGCGCGGCATTAGCACGCGACGACGTCACCACATTGAGCACACCTTTCGGAATGCCTGCCTTGGCGGCCAAATCAGCCAGCGCCAACGCCGTGAAGGGCGTATCTTCGGCTGGTTTGATGACACAAGTGCAGCCTGCGGCGATGGCAGCGGCTGCTTTACGCGTGATCATCGCGTGGGGGAAGTTCCAGGGCGTGATGAGGCCAACAGGGCCGATAGGTTGGCGTAGCACGACGAGTTCACGGGATCTGACCGGAGACGGCACCACTTCACCGTAGGTACGTTTTGCTTCCTCGGCGAACCACTCGACGAACGCGTTACCGTATGCTACTTCGCCTAGGGATTCTTTGAGAGGCTTGCCAGCCTCCAAGGTGAGTATGTCAGCTAGGGCCTGCTGATTCTCGACGAGTAAGTCGTACCATTTGCGCAGCAATATGCTGCGCTCTTTGACTGTGGTCTGTTTCCACGACTGGAATGCTTCGCCGGCACTGTTCACAGCTAGCGCAACGTCGTCGACGTTCATGTCCGGTACCGTGGAGATCGGCTCACAAGTAGCCGGATCGACAACTTCGAATACTTTGCCACTGGCAGCCGATACCCACTGCCCGTTCACGAAAGCTTTGTCGATAACGGTGGCGTATCGGCGAAAGTGCATTCTGGGGTCGGTACCAACGTAACGACCATAGCTAAATCTAAACAGTTTCAGCGAATTTACGGCGAATGGTTTCATAATGCGAAAACGATACTTATCTACACAACAGGTAACAAACAGGTACACCGCACGACGAGAATGTAACGACTTGAGCTCAGCCAGAAATTCGAAAAGATACGACCAGACATGGCACTCGATCAATAATCGTCAGGACGACAGGGCGGAGAATGTTATTACGAAAACGGAGCAATTTGATTATGTGGAATTCGAATTAGATTAGACTCGAGTGCAAGCATAGATAAATAAGCATGATACATAGTTAAGTATATTACTTATTTATCTATGGTACGAGTATGAGTGAGTACCTTGTCTTGTAATCTTGTATTCTATTTTCCTTCTTTCTTTCAATGAAGCTTAACGTAATTAAACGTAACGAATAACGATTGCGAGGGTTCGGTTGATTTGTCGATCATGACGATGACGAACAAAATATTCTTAATATCGATATAATTATATCGATATGTTGAATTCATTCATATATCAATTTTTTTCTTCAGATTTATAGAGGATGAGGACCGGAGATGAAACAAGAAAGAAAGATTTAAGCGAAGTTCCGTCCAAGAAGCGAGTGTATTTCGAAGAAGATACATAATTTCAGCAAAGTACATTTTAAGATAGATAAACGAGTGTTAACGGAAATGAACGAATGAGCGGCGGAAGTGGTATATCAGTGTAGCCGCGAATAGATATAAATAAATTATGTGTTTTATGTAATCGTGTGTTCGTGGAGTGAGAGGGGAGAAGGATTGGTGGTCTCAACACCCCCCTACAATCTTTTGAACCGATCACAACTGCGGGTGTTACAATAATGTTTAAAAGTTTACGAGTTTTTTTTTTTTTTTTTTACATTTAAATATATAATTACATAAAAATTAACATGAATTGGAAAAAATGTATAAAAATGGTGAAATGGTGTATATATAAAAAAAAATAAAAATGGTAACTAAATTGGACAGTACGGTAAGTACATATTTTGAGTATTTAATATATATATATATATATATAATGTAGATTAAAATAGTAACATGCATTTTTTTTTTTTTTTTTAGGTAATTAGGTAAATAGCATGCAATAAACAAATGTAAGTATATATATTATAAATTTATTTGAAATAAAGTTTTTAAATTATTAAAGTGAAATGTTTTGGTTTGTTACAGGTATGGATCTGGAATTGGATATGACATGTTATGGATCAAGATTTGGGGATTCAAGGATTTTATGGGTTAGAGTAATGTGCTGCTTACTAGATAAAGCTTTTGTGAGTAAGTCAGCTAATTGGTCTTTGGTAGCTATTTGTTTGAAAGTGAAAATTTTGTCGTTATAGGCTTGGGCAAGTCCATAACATTTAATCATAAGAGCGCGAAGACGTTTTTGACCTCCTCCGGAAATTACATGAATAACAGAAATATTGTCTTCGTATACGGTTACTGGAGTGTCAATTGTGAAGAATTCACAGTTGAGGAGCCAAGCAATTTCGATGTCCTCAAAAGAATCGTGAAGAGCTATTAATTCAGCTGCTGTGGATGATGAAGCATGAATGTTTTGGCGATGAACGCCCCAATTTACAAGGTCACCATACATTGTAATTAAGTAGCCAGTTATAGATTTACCTTTTTCTAATTCCGTTAAATTTATATGTTGGTCATCGATGTCGGGGGCATAGGATGCATCGACATAGGCGGATATGCCTTCGGAATTAGATCTATAAACCAGTGCAAGATCAAGATCAATGGTTGATTTTAGGTATCGGATGATACGACGTACATGGTTCTTTTTGGTGTCATCGGAACAATTTTGGAATCTTGACAGGTAATTAACAGAGAAGGATATGTCTGGCCTTGTGCCTCTAGATACATATAATAGTGCGCCAATCATTGATATATATTCTTTGTTATTAGTTCCTTCGGATTTACTCAACTTTAAACCTGTCTCCATAGGTATTTTGGAAGGGTTTGAATCACATAATTTGAATTTTTGGAGAATCTTTTGTATTTTATTTTTTGTGTGAGTTTTATAGTTTGTGATTCACGATTTCTTTCTATTTCGAAGCCTACAAAGTGAGATGGATTGTTTATGACTTTCATGGTGAAACGTGTTTCAAAATGGGTTGTTATTTCGTCAATCCATTCAGGGTGATTGGTTGCTAGTAGGATGTCATCCACGTAAATTATCATGAAGACAATGCCATCTGATTCATCTTTACGTATGTAGACGCATCTGTCGATTTTGGATTTTGTAAAATTGGATGTTGAAAGATGAGTATCCAGTAACTCAATCTTATTTTTACTTGATGTTTTTAAGCCATAGATGGATTTTTCGAGTTTTAATAATTTTGTTTTATCGACATTACAACCTAGGGGAATATTTAGAAAGATGTCATTTTTAATTTGGGAGTTAAGGTAAGCCATTTTGACATCGTATTGAACAAGTTGTAAGTTTAATAGATTGGTTATGGATAAGATCCACCTAATTAATCAGAGTTGCACAACAGGTGCATAAGTTTCTGTCATGGTGTATTCGGATCGATCCATAAAACCTTTGGCTACAAGCCTAGCTTTTGGGCACATTATTCCTCTTTCATTAGCTTTGGCCGTGAATATCCAACGTGTATCAATGGGTTTGATGTTGGATGGGCAATCTACTATTTTCCACACTTTAAGATCTGAGATTGATTGCAGCTCATCATTGATAGCCTTTAGCCACTCTTTCTTGAAAGGATTTTGATAAATATCACTGAAGCTTACTGGCATACAATCTTCTATAAATTGTGAGTCTTCTTGTGAGGCTTGTTTTAGTACATTGACCCTATAGATTGCCTCAATTTCCTCTTCTAAAGGTTTAACTTGCAATTCCTCTGGTCTACAGGTAAAATCGGCTAATGTTTTCGTCTCATCAAATTTCACATCACAGGATTTGTAGGATTTCATTTTTACTGGGTCCAATATCTGATAACCTACATTCGAAAATCCGATTAGAATGGTTTTTATGGCTTGGGGTAGGAACTTTGGGTCGAGATGCTCCTCTTCATTCTTCTTGGCTCTTACTGCTGATTGCTGTCTTTGTTCAATAGGAACATGTTTATAGGCAATAGCACCAAAGACTCGAAGATGGGATATGTCGGGTTTAGTCCCGTATAATTTTTCATAAGGGGTAATATTTCCTAAATTGATGCGGGTCGAACTTCTATTGATGATGTGGGCGGCAGCTAGTACAATTGTAGACCATAATTTGAAATCAATTTTTGCGTCATATAGTATACGCTAGGTAAGTATCTCCGTTGTGCAGCGCACACGCCATCTACCTGATTTTTGTTTAATTAATGGGATGCCATATCATTAAGATAAAGTAGGGTAATACAGATACTGAAATGCAAGATTTTTGGTTTTTTCACTCTCAGTTGTCCCCATGTTATCATATTCAGACGTATAATAGCTCGTCTGAATTGCGCATTCATCCTCTACAATTTGATGGGTGAAACATAAAAATCTGACAGGTTTTGAGCTATAAGTAAAAATGTAAGTCAACCTCAGAATATTGGTATTACCCCAGATCTGAGGTAATACTGTTATCGTCTTTCTTGTCTCATATATAACCAATACAATCTTTATGGGGCAATACCGTTAATGTGCATACAGTTGGCTACAAAATGCTTTTTAGTTCATGAGAATTGACTGAAAATTGACAGAGATATGAGACAATGAAATTAACTGTGTTGATGAATTGTAAAAAATTCTTCAAAATTGTTTAGTTTTTTTTCACTCTAGTTCATTATTGACAAAATTCCAATCATTGTATAGACTTGAAAATGAAAATAAACGTCTGCAGTTGTATTTTTTCATAAATTTTGTGAATATATATGAGGGGTTGGGTTGAAGAAAGTGTACTTGCCCCCTGTCAAGCTGAAAAAAAGAAAAAATTCAATTCAGGAGAGTGCAAAATGGCTAAAAATTTTGAATAAAAATTGATGCTAAATTTTAATTTTTTTCCTGCTCCACAAATTCCCCCTTCACCTTGCTGTGACGGTTATATATCGAAACAGAACAATGAATAACACAATTTAGTTAAAAGAGGTGTATTAAACATAAAAGTAACAGTAGTAAACATCAAGAATTAAAAGAATAAGTAAGTTTGTAACAAGGTAATCAAAAGTATTAAGAGAATATTTTAGACTGTATGAAAAAGAGTTAGAATTAATGAAATAGTACAAAACATAAGATTATATAGTAATTACAAAGAGGAAGGTTCAGGCAAATTTACAAGGTATAGGAGAAGGGTTTTGTTCTTATTGGTTAATAGAAATATATGTACAGTAAGTATGACCAATGGTCTCGTAAGAACATGACATAAAGTGGGTGTTCACAAATGAATTAGTAGAAATTAGTGTATATGCAAAATTGCAGAAATAGTATAAACAAAAGATGAGTTCATTGTTTATGAGTAAACACAGTAACTGTTTATGTAGGTAAATGATGTCATCAAACAAGTCTTGACTTGAAGAAATGACGTGAGAGTTAATGAATGAGAAATAATAGGAAAATAGAGAGAAAGTAATGATGATGATGATATTTAATAATACGAAAATATTTCATATTATAGACGATACGAAAATATCGTTACACTTGCTCATTTCCAAAATCATTATCTTCATCATTGCTGAAAAGGGATAAAATAAACCAAAAAAAAATAAAAAAGAGGAAAAAGGTAAGAATAAAAAAAAACACACATTTGTCATATGTATATAATATCACGTTTCCAACCATCCCATTTGTTATAACTTTTGCCACCAGGTGGCGCTCTCGGAGGTGCTTACCTACCCTATAGCTCTAACTCTTTCGAGTAGGGTTCTATTTTGCCTTTCGGCTATGGCATTTAGTTTGGGGGTGTATGCCACACCATCATCTAAAGTTATTCCTTTTTTGGAGCAGAATTGTGTCATTTTAGAATCGGAATATTCCTTTGCTTGGTCAGTTCTTAATACGGAGATGGGATCATTTGGGAACTTAGTATGGAATGATAAATAGTACTCTTTAAACTTATCAAATGACTAGATTTTCTTAATATGGGGAAGGCCAGAGTATATTTTGAATAGTGGTCAATGAATGTTATGATAAATTTTTCTCCGTTATAAGCTTCTTGAAAGGGTCCCATGATGTCTGACGAGATTACTTCCATTCTTCTAGTTGGTCGAGTTCTCACACCATGATGACCAAGTCGGGTGGATTTAGCTTTTATGCATATTTCGCATGTGGCAAAGTCATCATCCTTAAATACCAAATTTTGGGGCATGCCTACAACTACTTTAGATAATGCCTTGAGGCTTTTGCCACTTAGATGACCTAATCTTCTGTGCCAAAGTGTTTTAGTTTTGCTAATATTTTTTTTGTGCTTCCTGTTTATTCCGACACTTTCTCCGTTAAATTCGCCTTCTGATTTGGAATAAACCTTTTGATTGACTGCTTCCACTGCAGTATCTTGTAAATTTTGAGGCTGGTCAATGTTTTCCTGCTCTCCTTGTGGATTACTAGTTTCAGCTTCAATCTGTTCTTCAAAGTTTTGATTTAGATCATCTATATGATCTTCCTGTTCTACTGACGTACTAGGAACAGGCATACATACAAGCTCTTGATAGACTTTATGCTCTTCATCTTCCACTATTTCATAATCTATGTAGTACATGGAACCTCTCTTTGGAGCGGTTATTGTCACTTCACCAGTTTGTTTATTTATGATGTCTGCGTGATCAGTGTCTGTTATTATTTTGAATATACCAGACTCCATGATTTTAGCTCCTGACCAAATATCAAGGCTTAAATCGGGGTCATAACAAACTTCTTTTAAGTGAATAGTGGAAAATTCTGCATTAGAATTGCAGACGTTGACATACATAGATCCAACATGAGTGGGGTTTACAAATACACCTTTTTTTTAGCACAAAGTGCTTTATGAGTATTGTCAACTTTACGTATGTTCCTTAATTTTGAAAGATCGTTGACCATGTGGTCATCTGCTCCATTGTCTAGTAACATCGTGTGTAATTGGTTTTTTGGGGGGGCGAATTTTGATACTGTTGGGGGCTTGGGCCATTGAAATTCATCCTCGATGTCATCAAAACTTAAATGGTAAAGGTTTGAATGCAACATCATAGAATATTTAACACGAAAATTGGATTTTTCATTTGTTTTATTTTGGGAGTTCGTGTTAGTAGAATTTTGGGATTTTGAGCTACTGTTCTGATTAGGGGGTTGTGGAGTATTACCTGTATTAGAAGTTTCATTTGGGCATGTCCTAGACATGTGATTTTTTTTGTTACATCTAAAACATGTAACATCCATTTGGGAAATGTTATCTTTAGGAGGATAACTATTTTGCTTTGTTTGATTATTTTTGTGATCATTGAGGTAACTAGTTGTATTATAATTGGTATTAGGATTATTGGTGTTATTATTGTTTCGAAAATTTCTGAAGTTTCTTTTGTTATTCATGGGTTGGTATGATGATTTGGGCTGATCAAACTCGGGAAACGTTTTGTTAGAGTATTCAATACGATCACATTTTTCGAGTATCATTTTTGTGAGCCTGACAGTAGTTCGTTTTTCTATTTCTAGTTGACGGAATTCAGAGAAGACAGTATCAAATTTTTCAGGTAATGACATCATTAATTGATCAATTTCATCTGCTTCAGACAGGGGGTAATTAGCATCACGTAGTTCTTCCACAATAGTCGAAAAGTATTCTAAGAATCTATGGATGGTACCACTCCTAGGATCGAAGTGAAGGGACTGAAATTTTGATTTTAATACCATGATGTTAGTAGCAGTCTGATTTCTGTATCAAGCATCCAAAATTTCAAAAATTTGAGAAACAACATCGCAAGTTTTGACATGATGAAGAATTTTTTTGTCAAGTCTTTCGAAAATGTGGTCTTTGGCCCATTCCTGAGTTTGGAAAAATTCAAGCCATTTAGATGTAAGGCGTTCTTCTGATGAGGTATAAATATAACTGGTTTCACGAGCAGAAGGAAAAATTGTGGAGTGGCAGCCTTTACCAATTATTGTGCTGATGACAGTTGCACGCCATCCCTCATAGCCATTTCCACGGAAAATGTTCGAGACACGATCATTGTTATCAGTGTTCATAATTAATGAATTGACTGAACTTATAATTAAAAAAAAGAAAAAAAAATATTACGGATATCAATCCCCAGCAAATGCCGCAAGAAAAGGATTGCCGTCCCTGTGTTAACCAAACAATGTATATATTATAACGATAGTATTTAAATTTGTCCTTGTGTGATTCTCAAGTAGGTCCACACTGGGCAAGAGACAACACACGTTAAAGATGAGATTGGACACTTTCCTTTAAAAAAAATAATTTAAAAAAATAACAAGACTTATACAACCTAATATGATTCATAATTGAATTCAATATTTGAAGAAATAATTAATGAAATAATGTAATAAAAAAATATGAAAATGAGGGTGAAATGAAATTAGCTACTTTCAGACTAAGGAATTGGGAAAGAAAGGCTAAACAAATTTTGGATAACAGGGGAAAATTCGATCGAACACTGTATTCCAACAAAACAAATAAATCGAAATAAAAAATAAAAAAAATTGCAGGTGATTTTGAAAGAGAGAAAAAAAAATAAGCACCAGATGTAATGTAATAATGAGGTAAAATAATTCTTTTGGTAACTTGAGATTAAAAGAAAAATAATTCACAGTAAAAAAAAATTTGTAAAACGTAGGGAAAAAAAATTCGAAATTAGAAAAATAATATTTTCGTATTAACGAAATAAATTGTACGAAAATAAAAATTGTGAGATTGAAATAAATTAATTAAAGTATTCGAATAATAAAAATAAAAAATAATGTAAAGTATAAATTCGAAAAAAAAAATCGTTACAAAATTATTGTCATTTCCTCCCCCCCAAATGACTTTCTGGATCCACCACTGGAAGCATGAAGTATTTTCGACACAATTGTACAATTGCAAAAATTTTCAAGTTGCAACAAAATGGTGGTTTGAAACTGAAAATCGCGCCAACGTATTTATTCAATGGACGAAGATAAGAGTTCGTAGGTTCGATGCACTTAACAAAAGGTTAATGTACAAGTTCGAACGAAAGAACAAAACGAGCTGTGTTTACGTCACAAATTGTACACTCCAAGACAAAAGTGGCTGCAAAATTTTGCAATGAACTTGCCAAAATTTGTACTTGGATCAATTTTGAAAAGGCCGAAATTATTTGAAAATAACGATATTTTCAAATATACAAGTTAAATTTTGAATCCGAAAAGTTAAGTTATGCAAAAATACGAAATTATACACGAAAAATACGAGAAAAAATACGAAAAATTACAAAAAATGTATTTTTTATTACCTTTTTTTTAGCGGAAATTTTCGTTTATTACCCTTTTGACTGATGACTTTCTTAATTTCAGGTTCGTTTTCGAGGTTTTTTAGATGATTGAACTGCGCTTCGGTTGTTTAGGACGTACTTCGGTGAATGTTTGAGTTGAATTTTGAGGTTTAAGTTGATGCCAAATGATGAAGTATAATTGAACTGATGAATTCTTGAATTTGATGGTGATGATTTTGAAGCTTTTACGTTGGTTTCTGATCAATTTCTGATGGCTCAAGGCGATTTATTACCAATATTATGACTTTGGCGAATTAGTTCGTACACAAGCAGGGCAGACACTAATGATTTTACTAACTTTTGAGCAACACAAGCAGGGCTCTCAAACAGTTTAGTAATCGACGAGTCTTGGAATTTTTTTACACTCGGCCGGATTATACACAAGCAGGGCAAATCCAATTCAGCAATTGACGAAACTCATTAGACGTTTACAGCACTCAAATATTTTTCGAAGACAATTAAATTATGACTCTGAAAAAAAAACTAAATAATTTGGAACTATGTTACCCAACACAAAAACAAAAATTACGAAAATGACTAAAAACACAATTATTCACGAAATAAATATTAAAAAAAAATTTGACTTAGAAAATTCACAATAAAAGATTTTAAATTATTTTAAAATTGTTTCAGGTGCAAGGATTGTTACCGAGCGATGCTACCATATAGAGGATGAGGACCGGAGATGAAACAAGAAAGAAAGATTTAAGCGAAGTTCCATCCAAGAAGCGAGTGTATTTCGAAGAAGATACATAATTTCAGCAAAGTACATTTTAAGATAGATAAACGAGTGTTAACGGAAATGAACGAATGAGCGGCGGAAGTGGTATATCAGTGTAGCCGCGAATAGATATAAATAAATTATGTGTTTTATGTAATCGTGTGTTTGTGGAGTGAGAGGGGAGAAGGATTGGTGGTCTCAACAAGATTCTGGTATATCGATAGTATTATATCGATATATATACGCAGACTCCCAAATTCACTCCTCAAATTTTATTTAGGGAGCAAAACAAAATGTTCAGTTTGTCCACCTTATGTGATTTTGTTGTTGATTTTTTATTTTTTATAACTATCGAGTCTTTTGTAAAATCCCAGAGCATCAGAAATGATAAAACTTCAACAAATTTCAAAATTTATGTATTTAAATTCAAATGTCGAATTTTAATTTTTGCAATAGATTCATTAAGTTTGATCTAATTCTCTAAAAATGGGTCGTCAAAGTCCAAGCAATGAATTTTTCAGCTGTGCTGAAATGAAAAAGCCCAAGATTGGGACGCGAGGCCATAGCTATATGGTGGCGCAGCTTGCTCCCTAAAATTTGAAATTGACTGAAAAGTTGGAAAATTTATGATTTTGTACTGTTTTTGACAAGGAAAAAAAAAACTGAGTAACTGGAAATAGGCTACAGAAGAACCAATATGTAGTACATACACCATATAATTTTTTTTCAAAACTGAGTTGAAAATTTTTGAAGTCTGTTGAAAAATTTTGAAATTTAGCCATCCTAAAAATTTTGACACTTAAACTACATAGAAACGGTTTGTTGAATGAAAGTTTAATATTACACAAGGTGAAAGCAACAAAGAGCAAAATTTTTAGTACCTAATTGTTTTCTGCGAGTTCAACAAAAGCCGTTTTTAAATTTCTTTTGAATTTGATGTCATAGATTATCATGTTGTCCGTTGTTGCCTCTTATATGTTGCCAACAAAATTCTTAAAAAAAATAAAAGCTTGTAATAAATGGACATGATCTTTCCTTTCATTATTCGTACCTCCCGATTTTCCGTGATCGACTGCTTCTCTTTGAACACATACATTACACCCAAATGAATACAAAACCTGTAGACAACTGGTATTGGCTTGGGAGAAGAGGATAGTGATTGATTTTTGGAGAGGACTTCTAAAATTCCTTTTGTTTAGGTATGTTTTGTTATTCTTTTACTCTCGTTCTGCATATTTATAACTGATGTTCGAAATCTCTCTTAAAAATATATTTTTGAAAATATTTTATAGTATATAATTTTAAAATGATGGTCAACAATCAGCATGGGTTCACGTCCACCTTTTCTAGTTGGAACATCTGGTAAGGGTGAAACACGACCAGTACAGGTAAAGTATCGGACCAAATGTGTCGATGTTTTTGTATTTCTTATTAGTTATTTTCCTTCAATCTTCAACTAGGCAACTTATCGGTTCATCAATAACTCCAAATTCCTTCGATATAAATCGATATTTCGATTCTCCCGTTCTATCGATATATTTTGCTGTCTATCGGTTTGTGGATGTATCGAATCGAATTTTCCAAGCATCCAATCAATCAACTTGACCAACCGCGATAAGTTTTTTTTTGGTAGCAGTAAGTCAGCAATCAGCATAATTAAATTCAAATAATATAGCTACATACTGCCTTCCAATTTCAATACGCAGTGTGAAAGTTTATGAGTTAATCCTTCTTATTTGTTTAAAGCTATTTTTGAAGTGTTTTCTTGCGACTTATTTAATCAGGCAAACTCTTCTAGTTGTCTCTGTACGTTTATAAGTAGTAATGATTTTTAGTGATTGTACTTTAGTTTGATTATTCTCGATTACTTCGTTCTAACGTGTTCGTTCTCTCATTAAAGCTGTCTTCGTTATTTTCAATCATCAAGTATCTCATCAGCATTGATTAGTGAGTTAGAACAATCGTAAATTCTGTACTTGTGAAATTACACTCATAATCGGTATTTACGCTGAAATTGGACTTGTACTGTGTACCGTGTAAAAATGGTAAACATCGTGTATTATTTACATCATTTATATTATTTTTCAATATCGTACATTTTCATTTGAAACATCCGTGTCAAGAAAAAGCTGTACTACAGTTTCGTCTGATATTGATATTATAGTTCACTGTTTTGTGTTTTTAGTCACACACAATCTTGTTGATACAGCCGGGTCAAAAACCTGAAACCAGAACATATTCAGACTATGAAAGTGTGAATGACTGTATGGAAGGTGAGTTTTGAATCTGCCAACATGTATTATTGATGTTTTTGCTCATGAGATAACTTGTTATCGCTTCGTTGTTTCACAGGTGTTTGTAAGATTTATGAAGAACATTTAAAGAGACTGAAACCAAACACGGCCTCAATCACGTATGACATTACTCAGTTATTTGAATTCATTGATCAGTTAGCAGATTTATCTTGTCTTGTGTGAGTACTGTTTATTTCTTTAGTAATATTGACTTATTTAACTTTTCTGAATACATGAATCTGAATTACGGAATATACCCTTTGATACGTCGAAGAATCGTTCAATCTTATTCGCATTTCTTACAGATTGAACCAATCCTACTTCATATCTCTTTGATATTGAATAAATCTTACCTCAAAGTATTCCTTCAACTTCCGGTTGTAGAAGCATTTCTAGGACAAATCTATTAGGTTATTTTGTCGTCTGTTGTAGAATATTCTTTTTGAAAACGGCGATCAGTAATTCCTTACTTTTGTGAAATGTTTTTCGAAAGGCATGTTGTTAGTTTGTTACTAGTGCTGCTGTATTGACTGTTTCAATGTACAAGGATGGGCATGTTATGAAATAATTGACTGCACTTTTTCATGAAATTATTTCTTCGGTATAGCTTGAAAAATTTAATTGAAATAATAGCTCTGTTCGGGCAGCTACAAAACTAAGAATGTGCAGAAATCGTGTGATGTTTTCTGCAACTATACAGGCAAATTGTTAATGTAATGCCCGAACATTTTTCCTGTAGCTTTCTGTACCTAGTTTTTAACAAATGATAAGAATCATGAAAATTTGCTTATTCAGTTCCACACAATCACAATTATCGAACGCAATTACTAAAAAACCGTTGTTGTAGAAAGCTGAAATTTTTGGGAGACATCAACGTATGTTGGGTTCAATATCTATGAAAATTTCCGTTCATTCGTACGTTTAGTTTTGTAGATATCGCTAAAATTCTTCAACTGTGTCGCGTTATCATTTGAATCAAATAATCCAAATAGAATTTCAGCGATATTTCAAAACCTAAACGTGGGAATGAGCTAAAATTTCTGTGAGAAATCAACATAATTATATTAGATAACAATTCTATGAAATTTTCAATCAAATCGTACGTCTATTTCTTGAGATATCGCTAAAATTCATTTCGGTTTAAGTGATTCAAATGATACATATGAGTTTTTTGAAAATTTCAGCGATATATCGAGAATCAAACGTATGATTTGATTGAAAATTTCACAGAATCTTTATCTAAAATATGTTCATGTCTCATACGAATTTCAGCTCTCTACAATCGGCGATTCTCTTGCAATTCCTCTCAAAAACTCTGATTTTTAACATTTTTTCTTTATTTTTAATATTCACTTTTTTAATGTGGAAATTGAAACATTTTTTCTTGAGTGATTAAAAATCACAAAAAAATAAAAACTAACAAATTTACCGATAAAACACGGAAGCTTCAAAACTGAAATTTTTTTAATGTATTTGGTGCCTGGGATTTTTACATTGATCCAATGAAAAAGAGAACATTTTTAAGCACTGACGCAATGCAATGGTGCCTTGGTTCCTAGCACCCTAGCACCCTAGCACCGTTTCAGTAAAGAACCATATTGACCTCGATTCTTGGGAACATTTTTAGCGGAAATGGGATAATCAGAAATAAAGAATTCCTTGCCAGGAATTGAATTTTTAAATTTCTACGCCCATTTCTGTAAAGTTGAGTCGTATTCAGACAGCAAACACGAGTTTCATGAAAAATTCAACTTTAAAATTTGAGATTTTATTAATTTAAATTTTTAAAATTTTTTCGTTTCTCCAGGAATTTAAAAAATTCTCGTACTCAACTAAGCTAATGTTTTTCATCCCCCTCGCCATACTTTTGATCGTTTAAATTAGTTTAAATATTCAGAATTCACTGAAAATTTATTGCTCGTACTCGAGTTATTCTGATTTCTGACTATCAAAAAATGAAATACTGTATGCCTTGTGTTGAAACTTTCGGTTAGGCGATACGTCTCTGTTGGGTTATATTTTATATTCAATAAAGTAGGTGATGTAAAGTTTTATTCATTTTTATAGTAACTTATCTTTATATGTAATAATATAATTATGT
This sequence comes from Ericerus pela, assembly GCA_011428145.1. Classification (NCBI taxonomy): domain Eukaryota; kingdom Metazoa; phylum Arthropoda; class Insecta; order Hemiptera; family Coccidae; genus Ericerus; species Ericerus pela. Next base: position 14,518 of record WOFM01000012.1, read on the forward strand.
TTATGTATATTTTTATTTTTTTTTAAAGGTATCAGAAAAGTACGACGACTTATGCACCATACAATAAAGATTGGATTAAAGAAAAAATTTACATTTTACTCAGAAAACAAGCTCGAGAATGAAAATATTACACTTAAGAAAATTATTATATATAAGAAACATTTTTTCATATCGCTTATAGTTTATAAATTTTTTATCGTTTGCGCGTAAAAGTACTGTTTTATTTCAAGTTCGTTAAGGTTTATCCGGTTTGAAACCTGCATGAAAACCTCGAATATTCTCATTTATGTTTGTATGCTGAAGCATACATAGCTACATTTTCGATAGAAATGTGTTTCTAGAATGACGATCTACAGAAATAACGGTTTGTGCAAGTGAACCCAAAGTGAACTGTTTTTCTGGAAAGTATTGAATTATTTTTACGTTTCGATCCTGTTGTTTTTGACTTTTTTATGGAAAATGAAAATTGGAACTTCAGCGTCCCTTTTATTTTCTTTATTTTACTTTTTTTTAGCTGGTTTTCTTGGGAAAACCTCTTTATTTTTCCTCTCGTTTTATTTTTCAAAATTTTTGAACAATGTCGATGTAATAAAACAATAACTCATATGTTATACTGGTATTTTATTTTCCTAGAGTTTTATAGCTAGTACATTTGTTGTTCAAAATTGAGAAATGAACTTTTGAAATCCGCTTTACAAATTATGGAAATTAGCGTATCGCGCTCAAGTAGCTGCATTTGCAGAAAGTTAACATTTGTGCCTGTTTTTCGTTTTTGTCCGATATTTTAAAGTGGATTGTCAAAATTTATCATCACCGAATTTTTCCACTTGAGGAAGCCACAATTCACGAATTATAAACCAGCGCCTATGATGATTTGTTTTTCCAATAACTATCAACCAGTGACAAACAAACTGATTCGAGATTAAGTTATTTCGGGGAATCTGATTTGAGCCACAGTGTTTTTAGTATGTTTGATTTACCGTTGACTGCACCTTACGTTTAATGCCTTCTAGAAGAAAATTCTATAATTTTTTAATTAGATTTACCAATATATGTGAAAATCTCCCAAGCGTCTGTGATCAGACAAAGAGGGTTTTAGAAAAAGTGTACTTAATGAGAGTGATAAGACTTCGCCTTTTTTGGAATTTCTTCTTTTTTTTAAACGTAATATAGAATTTGGCTAATCAACTTTCAAAAATACAACGTGAAAATTAAAAAATAAAATTACAAAAATAATTTTTTAATTCCCATAAAGATTCGAATGTGTCATATAATAACAAGGAGCCACAGAGAAGCTTGCACACTTAGAGATTTAAACATTACTACCTACAATACCACCCTAAAAACACATTATAACATGATATGCAAATAAAAATGTCCTCTTTGACTGAACTTAGATGCTTCAGAAAATTTCTCAATAATCTGAAATTTTTACTTGTGTGCATTTCAGTTGGTTATCTCGGTGTTTTTAATTCCAGCTATCACCATCACTCAAGAGTGAAATCCAAGGCAACAATTTACTGCGATTTTAACTTTATGGAAAGATTCCAGAGAATCCAAAATTTGGGATGAAAAAATGTTTTTTGTTATTTCTAAGAATTTAGCTTCCTCAACTCCATTTTTATTTTCAATGATTCCGCTAATATCAACCAAAAAGTTTCAAGACATTTCTCCATTAAAAGTTTCCCAAAATGAGAAATTTACAACATCTACATTTATCCCTGTAATTTCTTCATTTTCAAAAACTATTTTTTATTTTTTATAATCAGTTTCTAAAATTTAAGTAATGCCAATACAATTTATGGGGCAATTGGCAAACTTACGCCAAAGTTTTACCATTTGAAACTTCTTAAATGGAATCCCTATCTAAGAGAAAATAAATCTGTCCTGTGGTAACCTCACTAGATTTTTACCAATTTAGGGGGGATTTCAAACATCTAACTTTATTTTCCGAGAGAAAAAAAATTTAGTTACAATGATGCTCTATGTCCCACAAATTTACCCAATAGTTTTCACCCTAAAATTCTGCCACAATACAAGAAATATATAAATGATAATTATCAAAAAATATATTACCAGTTAGTTATGGAATGCTGTTGAATACTTCCCAAAGTAAATTGTTTCTGTGTGGAATCTTATTATGTGGAAATAAACAAAATATCCTAACGTCTTCTTCAGACATGTGAACAGCAGGATACATTTAGAATTTGTCAAATCTTAGCAAAAACAATTGATGAATATTCATAAGAAGCGTTGATGAATGATGAACGGATTAGCAATGAATGCAAACAAAGTTCTAGGATTGTGTCTTGAATTATTCAATGAACAAAGTGACTTTGAATCCAGGAAAAATGGAAAAACGCATTACTGGTATAGACGATCCAGGTCCGAAGTTTCACAATTCCCGTGGTAAAAATTGAATCCAAAAAATCACTTTAGAGCACCGGAAGATCCGGAAGTGACAAAATGGAAAAATAGTGGTAAAATTACTTTTGCCAAAATGAACAGCAAACAAATTATTCAATGTTGAATTACAATGAACTAATTTTTAAAAAGTTTGAAAATACGATTCAACACACAAAAAATTCACTCACAAAGTTAACTACTCTTTTACAGAAAGACACTTTCGAAAAAATAACCTTTTTACAAAAAAAAATTTATTGACAATTTCTCTAACTTTGAATATTGCAGTAATTAAAAATTTAAATTTTTGAATGTTTAAGTGTATTTCCTCCTACTAACTAGGGCTTGTAACCACAACCACAACCAGAACAAACTGACAACACTGATTTGGGAACTGATAACCAGAACAAAAAAATTTTACCTAATCAATAACTAATAACCAATTTTTATAAAATGCTGAAACCATTAACCAAAACGATAACCAGAAAGAATCAGTTTTTATTGGTTTTCATAGAACATCAATATTATTGAATATTTTTTTCAGTAATTACTAATTATTTCCCAGAAAATTAGTAATTATAGATAATTTGACCTTAAGAAAATTTATCTCAATCAATAACGAGTAATCACAACCAATAACCAGAAAAGTTGTTTTGGTTAACCAGAAATATATTTTTGGTTAACTATAACAATAACCAGTAACCAAATAATTACATTTTTAACTAATAACCAGTAACCAGTAAGCAATATAGATTTTTATTGGTTCCCAGTAACAAATAACCCCAAAAATATTTTGGTTACAAGCCCAACTGTAGTGGCAGAGACACTACGAGTTTTGGTACTTATATTAATGTTTGTTTTACGTCCAAGGGACTATAAAAATATCGTCGTCACACTCCTTTCACACACCTCTGTTCTCTCCTGTCACGCAACGACGAATGTTGGCAACCTCCTCAGCCCAGTAACTCGTCTATCTACATTTCTTCAGTAGACGAGTTCCCAGCTCGCCCGCCAGGCGCGCATGAGATCATGGACGGAGCCCACAATACTGGGGGCGGTGTCCATGGCCAGTCTTCCAAGACTCGCTGCCCTGTAGATCTGTAAAAAAGCATAATAATTTTCATACACACACAAGTACATACATGTCGTTTATTATAAAAGTATAAAAAAACAGAACAAATTGTACTTATAAACTACTGAATAAATATTTACAAAATTTATAAAATCTACAAATCTTTGTATGAAGAAAAAAATTTATGTTTCATGATTTTCTTCCAGTTGAGAGTCAATTATTGGCTCTCAACTGTGATTTGTGGGCCTCAAATTGCCGGACGCTTCTCTGAGGAATGGATGTTGACAGGTTCAGCGCTTTGTAGGAGTTTCACTGTAAGGAAGAAGAGGTATTAAGTTAGCAATTTTTTATTTAAAATTGTGATAGTTGACAAAGTTATCACAATTCTATTTAGTGTGGATCGCGATCCGCTATCACCTTTATCCACTTTCCTCGTAGGTAGCCGGACGATAAAGTAAGCATTTGACAAGGTTGACTTGCCGTGTCTTCAAAGATAGCTGAACTCCAATGTTGCCACAAAGCATTGGTGTTTGTAGTAGTGGTTGTGTGTATGAAGTGTATTTACAGATCAAGTTTGGATAGAAGTTAGTCTATGTTTGGGCTAACTTCTGTATTAGTTCTTAGTTCCAAAGGTGCTAAGAACTTTATTGGCCGGCTCACTATTTTAGAGCTGGGCAATCTGACATCAGCGTGGCGCACTTGGCCATCACGTGATGTCATCAGGTTTACTACAGTGGCTATTTTGTAGATTCCTGGTTTTGTCATAATATCCAACACGTGGACTATGTCTCCAATTTTCGGTTGGAAACTTACCGTTCGGTAAGCATTGCTTACACCTTTTGGAACTCTGTCTCTCAGATATGGGAGGTACAGTCCATTCCAAGCTGCCCAAAGCTTGGTAAGGTTTATTTTATCAATTTTCCATAAACCTTGTAAATTTTTGGCTGTTATGGTAGTTTCATCTAAAGGTTTGTCTAGGTCCAATGTAAAATTTCGAAAATTTGCATGCATGAAGTGTGCAGGTGTTAGAGTCACTTGCTCAGCTTCATCTGCTGCAGGGCACAGAGGTCTTTCATTCATCATCACTTGGATATTTTTAAGCGCTGCTTGAAAATTAAAGCGATGATGAGAGTGTGGACCCATTACACGTTCAAACGCTTGTTTGAAGACTCTAATTAGTCTTTCATAAGATGCACCATACCACGGAGCCTTGGGTGGAGTGAAGTGCCAGGTTATTCCTTTTTGTTGTAACCTGTCACTTATAGTACTGTCTGATGTTATTGCTTCCCAGAATTGGGGTAAGTGGGTTGCCACTAACCTAAACTGGGCGGCATTGTCAGACAGTATTGCCTTTGGTTCTTGTGTTGTTAATGATGAGACTGATAAGAAGTACACTGCTCTTGTTGATAGACAGGTAAAGATTAACACCCACTTTTTGTAAGTTGGTGTTGTTGGAGTTGCCAAAGCCTTTTTCTTTTTTGGTAGTTATTCGTCAAATACTGAGTATGGACCGAAAACATCCACACCTGTGTAGGTGAAAGGATGAGTGAGAGGTACCAATCTGAAATCTGGCATTTCAGAATGTGTTGGTTGTGCAAAAGGCCTTTTATTTGACTTTTTGCACATTACGCATGAATTTTTTAATACTTTTGGAAGTATTCTCATTGCCCTTGGTACAAAGTAAGTTCGGTGGAAGGCTGCCATTGTATACTTAATGCCTGTATGACTATTTAATGTGTGTACATTTAATAGTATTAATTTTGTTAGGTGTGATTTTGGGTGTAACATTACTGGAGATAGGATATCTTCAGCAAATGGTGTTACAGGAATATAGTTCCTTAACCTTAACAGCCCTGATTCGTCAATTGTTATGTGAAATTTTTCGTATGTCACATATTCGGGGGCATTATGTGACATAAGTTTATTAAAGATTTCAGAAAAGTATTTTTTCTGATCTGTGTAGATAAAGCATAGTAATGCGAATTGATAGTTATTAGGAGTTAAAGCCCACGGTGAAACCAACCTGTTTCTGGCAAGTCTTTTTCGTGAAAATTTTCTAAGTGCGTTTATGCAATGGTAGAAAATTCTTTTTAGACTTATTAGTGTGTTAAATTTGTCTATATTGATGTTGAATGGTGTGTTCAGTGGTTTGTGGATGAAACTTGTGTAGGGTATTGTTTTTGAAAGATCTGTCTTTTGTTTAGTAGACAGATTTAGTATTTGTTGTGAGTTTATATTGTTTTGAGTTTGTGTAAGATCCTGACTGATTTGGTTGGGATCTTGTACTTGGTCAGTTTGTGTAGCAAATGTTTTAACTTCACAAATATAATTAACCGAACTCATAACAAATTTTGGGATAAAAGTTTTTCTTGATTTTAATTGTCTTTTTAATTTGGCAGGTTGATGACTGTCAAATATTGTGTCTTGATTATTGGGAATCAAGTCTGACAATTTATCCGAAACTTTCAATGTTTCCCTTAAAGTAGAGAAGACTGGTATAGTTTTCTCTTCTTCTGTTAAATCAGGCAGAGACTGAATAATATGTAAGTCAGTCTGTGGCCATGTATCAGGATGTAGAGTTAACCACTGTGGACCTGTCCACCATGTAGTAGTGAACAAGTCTTCCACTACTGCTCCTCTTGAGCCGACATCCGCTGGGTTGTCGGCTGATAGAACATATCTAAACTGTAGGTTTGGTACAGTTTTTATTTCATTAACCCTATTTAAGACAAATTATGTTAACACTCTACGTTCTAACTGCCATGTTAGAACGCATTTGCTATCTGACCAAAGATAAGTTGGGCTGTTGTGTAAGTCAAGAGGATTGTGTATATTCTTGACTGCTCTAGCTCCTATGAGTGCCGCTAACAATTCCAATTTTGGGATTGTTACCGTTTTCATAGGGGCTATTTGTGATTTTCCTATGACAAATCCTGCTTTAGTTGCACCACTTTCTTCATTGTGGAAGTGTAAGAATGCAACCATGGAGAAGGCAGTTTTTGAGGCATCTACAAATATATGTAGTTTACATTCATTCGAGTTATAAGTACCCGAATAAATTTGTCTTGGTAGGCAGTAAGTTGTGAACTGAGTTAAGTCTTTTAGTAGCTCTGTTGCTATTGGTTGTAGCGTCAGAGGTAAAGACTCATCCCATTTATAATTTTCATTCCAGAGTTGTTTTATGAAAACTCTGGAAGGTATAAATGCTGGGGCAAACCAACCGTGAGGGTCAAAGAATTGTGAAACTGCTCTTAGGAACAGTCTCTTTGACCAGTTTGGTACTTGGTCTTTTAATTTTGGTGGATTGATAAAGATGATATCTTTATCCATGTCCCAAGAAAGTCCAAGTACTTTTATTTGAGGCTTTGTAAGTGCATGTTCAGGTGCAAAGTCATTTCGTAATGGGATACAATTTGTTCCCCATTGTGACAACTCCATTGAGATGTCTTTAATTAACTTGTCAGCCTGATTATGCAATTTTAAAGCATCTTCGTAAGTAGGCAATGATGTTACTAAATTGTCAACGTAAATGTTATTTGCACGTTTTTTATAAAATTCCGGGTTCACCTGTTGGAAGTGGTGTAACAATACTGCCGCCAATAAAAATGGTGCTGTTACAATTCCAAAAGGTACACGTTGAAACCGAAATGTTATTATGTTATCTTTTGTTAATGGTTTTGATGGGTCTTTAACCCATAAAAACCTTGTTACATCCCGATCATCAGGATGCAATCCCATTTGGTGAAAGGCTTTTTTGATGTCGGCAATAATGGCGAATTTCTCTTTACAAAAAGACAAAAGTATTTGAAGCAAATCTGGCAACAGATTAGCTCCTTTAAACATACAGTCATTAATGGAATGTTTTGACTGTTTTGTTTTTGCTGACCCATCAAAAACTACCCTGAGTGGTGTGCTTTTTGTTAGATCTAAAATCCCTTTGTGAGGTAAGTAATGAATTAGCTCAGGTTTTGATTTTAGATCTACTCTCTCTATCATCTCTAACTCAATTAGTAAGTTAAAGTACTCATCATATCTTTTGAAGAATTCGGGCATTTTTTGTAGTTTAGGCAGTTGATGTTCGAGTCTTCTGAACGATAGATTGTAATTATCTGCCAATGGTGGAGGATAATTTTTATATAATCACCTAATTTGGTAGCGGTTATTTACCAATTCTACATTTTTGTAGAAAAGTTGTAAAGCTTCGGCCTCAGGCTGAGCTTCTACCAGATTATTAGACTCGATGCCAATGGCATCCAATCTCCATAAATTCTCAATCTCTTGAGGATTATTAAAGAATACTGGTGTGAATACTTCATCAACTGCGTTTTGATTTGGGATGATCCCTCCTAACATATGTCCGAACTCAGTCTGTATTAGTGTGAGAGTTGGTGAAATGTGATGAATATTTGTTACAAATGACCACATATAATCATTACCTAATAATAGGTCAATCGTATGCTCCTCATCAGTTTTACAAAAATTTATTTTCGAATACTTAGGGAATTTTTTATAAAATTCTGACAAATTTGGTTGATTCAATTTTTGCGTAATCTTATTTATAGTTTTCGCTGTTATTTGAACCACTATACCACTTGGTGTCAAAATTTCAAAGTCCACTCAGCTTGATTTGAAAATATTTGAAGTTTGGTTTTTGACACCTTTAAGTCTTATTATTTCTGTTTCATATCCTTTTAGTTTTAAGGATGTGAAAGCGTAAGACTTAGTTATAAAGGTGTCGACACTACCACAATCAAAAAATCCCGTTATTTTGATTGGTTCTTTTAGATATTGGGAACGAGCATACGATTGAAATACAAGAAAAGTTGAGCTTTTCTTGTGTTTAATGAAAGATAAAAAGTACTCACTGCTCACTGGTAAGCACTCCTTTTGATTTGCGCTGAGTTCTGGCAGCATCCTGGCCCTCGCCACTTCAGAATCTGTTACGTTCTGTTGAACATATGATTTATTAGTATCAAAATCATCATGTTTCGAGACTTTATCAAAATCACATGTTTTCTTACTTAATGCTTCCTTGAGCTGGCGCAATTTATTGTACCAGGCCTCCATATGCTCCTTGTAGATGGGATAAGGAGCATTCGGACACAAGTTGCTATGATGTTCGACTGATAGGCAGTCGAACCATTTGCAGCAGGCTGAGACCTTCTGCAAGCAGCTTGTGGTTGTATGGCAGGTTGCACATTTGGTACACAACCTCCTGGCCTGGTACTCGCGTTGACACTGAGGAAGCGTGTTGAAGCGAGGGTTGTAACAGAGAAACGCCGGGTGTTTCTCATTGCAGAACAAGCATGCTTTTTGTGGGACGGCTGGCATGTTCAGGATACTTTTTGGAGTATCCTGAGCGTTCCGCATTTCTTTGTTCTGTTCTCTACGTGCTGAAACAAGAATGGTTGGGAGACTTTGATGAGTTTCCCTTGTTACTGTTTGAGCGCTTATTAAAATTGTTGGGATTGGATTTATCTTTTCCCTTTGATTGATTGTTACCTTTTGAGAAGGTAGCGGCTATAAATCTTGGACTGCCTTTAGGTTGTCCCTGATTATTTCTCCTAGAATTTGAATTGGGGTTATGCTTTTTGTCAAACATTTCCTCAATTTTTATAAATTCCCTGATTGCCGAAAAGAGATGAGAGACATGTCTTTCGTTACTTTTGAGATGATTTCTGTATGATCTCGGTGGGAATGACGTTGAACAATTGCTCTTCGTCTACTACCATAGAGACCTGCTGATAACGATCAATCAACACTGCAATTCCATCCATACCATCTTGGATGAATGAAAGTCCGTTTGTAGTATTCGGAAATTCAGTAATTTGGTACCATATTTCCGCTCTCACCTTACTTGGGTCCCCAAACCTATCATGTAAAAATTGCAGACGTTGTTTGTAGCCAACGTCATTAGGTGCAAAGTGTGAGAATTTTTGAACTATGTGTTTAGGCATTGCTTGCTGAAGCAATTTAATTTTTTGTGGGACTGCAATGTCCGTACGAAGATGTATGTACATTTGAAATCCCCTAATAAACCCTGGATAGCTAAGAATCGTTCAATCCCAATCATCTATATAATATTTGGGTGCTTTCAGGTTCATAGCTGCTTTTTCCAGGTGAGTATTCGGGTCCATTTCCCAACAACGGGGTATTGATTCCGGTATATTTTTGTTAACAGGTGGTTCAAAATTGTTCCCTAATATAGGTCTGGGGATCAACTCGGTTACTGAATCATATTGATTTTGATCAACTGCGTTTCTATTGGGAGATACGCAATTGTTATTAACTGGTTCGGGTGGAATGGGTATTACAGGAGTGGTGTTGATGGAACAAGCACATATTTGTTTATGTGCTGGTTCATCTACTTCGTCCTATGAAGAATCCGTGCGATTACATTTTTCGTATTTGCGCAGGTTGGATAAAGTAGGTTTTTCATTACCTTTTTGGATTGCCGGCCGCATGAACTCATCCCGGAACTGGTCCAGATTAAGTCTATATTCCATTTCGACATGTTTTACCATGTCGGAACGGTCTCGCTGGATTCTCTCAATCTTGTTCTCAGCTCGCTCCAGTTGAAGATGGTTGCGAGCTGCTCTAGCAGCGAGGTCCTCCAGCTCTTTCTTCCTGCGTTGCTGTTCCTGCCATTGACGCTTGAGCCGCTGTCTCTCCAACCGCTCTCGTTGCAGGTGCTCAGCTTCTCGTTCTGCTTCATCAGCTCGTTCGTCACTAGGCAAACGCGCTGTTGTTTCCCCACCACCGAGCCCTACTTGACTCGATGTTGATGGGGTTGGTTCCTCGTGACTTTGTTCCGGGTAACCAATCGGCATTGGTGATGGTGTCGGCTGCAGAACTGGTGCCATCAGTGGAAATTTTGCTTCAATTTCCCCTTGGTTTGCACGCAGTTTGAGGATATTCGCCCTGGCCAGGAGTATTTTGTTTTTGTCGACTCCTGGTGGCAGATTCATCAGCTGCTCGATTACTTGAGTGATCACTGGCAGCTGTTTTTGGGCCTGAACTAGCGTTAATGCAGGCTCATTGATCATGTTGTCGAGTTCTATTGTATAGAACCCGGCAGTTGTTATCGAATCTAGGTAGATCTCGATTCTGGGATGCTGGTGGAGTTGTGTTCGGCTCCATTACAGGGGCCACCAAATGAGTTGGTGGCGTATCTGCAGGTGGTGGAGGTGCTGGTGACAAATCCATGGGTGTTTCGTCACGTTGCATTTTAGATTCTGTTAGGTGAAAATATTAAAAATTATTACACTTTTTCATGTTTAGTTTTAATTTTTAATACGTTGCTACATGTATTTTTATTCTTGACTTTCGTAATATTTTCAAAGTTTTAGTTCAATTTTGAAAATTTTGGCGTGACCCATGGGCGCAATGAAGATTTCCCATCATGGGTCACGATCTATTTTTCAAACATTGAATATTTTCAAAGTTTTAATATCAATTTGAAAAGTTTGGCGTGACCTGTTAGCTCAATGAAGATTACCCATCACGGGTTGCGGTCTATTTTTGTAATTATTGATTATTTTTCAAAGTTTTTGTTTTAATTTTGAAAATTTTGGCGTGACCCGTGGGTGAAGTGAGGATTTTCTTTCACGGGTCGCGATAGTTGTCCCTAAATTACGAAAATATTTGGTGATGCAGACGAAGAAGAAAAAAAAAGGTAAGATTTCTTTTAATAATTTTTGAATTTATTATTTATCAATTGATATTCAAAAATTTTGGCGTGACCCTTAAGCGTAATGGGGATTTTTGATCGTAGGTCACGTTTATTTTTATCAACATTAAATTATTTTCAAAGTGTTTTATTAGTTTTGAAAATTTTGGCATGACCCCTAAGCGCAATGATGGTTAATCATCGCGAGTCATGATATAATTTTTAATGGAATGTAAAAATTAAAAAATATTTCCAAAGTATTTTTATTATTTTGAAAATTTTGGCGCGACCCATGGGCGCATTGATGTTTTATCATTGCGGGTCACATTTGATTTTTAAATTTTGTAAATTATTTTCAAAATCCTAAGTCAACTTTAAAAATTTTGGCATGACCCGTGGGCACAATGAAGCTTTCTTATGATGGGTCACTATTACCTTTTCAAAGTCTCGGTAGTCTTTGAAAATTCTATGAGAGAAAAAAAAAAGTGAATTATTCAACATCGACGAATTAACAAATTTTATCATTTTTCATTGCGCCTATTGCCGTACTTCGAATATTAATTTTTCTAGTATTCGAGGTATTTGAAAAAAGAGATGGCGGTACACGCGAAACACTAGTTTAACATACTTAATTATTTACGTTAAATTATTTTTGAGTACGTATAATATTCAAAATTATTGTACGTACTTTTTCGCGTGAAAAATAAATACGAAAAATTATGGTAAACTGTAATGGCGTAATTCGAGGACAAGAAGTACTCGGGATATGAAATCGAAAATTGTTTTTCAGTTTCCAAGGACATTTAATTCACCATGAATTTTATCCCTTGATAGTTCTGAACATGTTCAAAATTGCTGAGGACTAATTGTACGGCACTTTATTGTCTTCGTAATTCTGAATTTGTAAGAAATTCAAAATTATATTACGCGAACGAATTTTTGCACAAGTCGTAAGAAATGAATTTTTTACAACTTACCTTCTGGACTTTGTTGATTTCTCCTTGTAGAAGAGGGATGACCAATAAATTCCTCTTCTTTTTTGTGGTGAACTTGAGGTTGGAGCTTCTCCAAAAATTCAGACACTTATGTGATTTCAACTTTTTTAAGTAAGTTGAGAATTTCCAACGTGGTCGAGAATCGGTAGCGGGTTCTTGACCACACAAACACGTTTTTTGGTTAAATTTTGCCAAAAAGTTTTTTAAACACTTTTGCGTGGCACGGACAATCAAAAAATGAAAAGTAAAAAATGCAAGAAATATTAAAAACACTATTATAACGCACGAGATAAGATCAGGATCGATTCTACAAAACATGAGGTTGCTGATTTTTTTTTTTTTTTTTTTAAATTTTCACATTTATGTCTTCTTTAAGGTTGACGTATTTTTTATTGACCTCTGTTGGATAGCAGGTGCCTGGACTCGGCTGTTATTACAGTCGGGTTCAATGATGGTATAGGCATGTGTTCTTTTGTGAACGCATGTTTGTATTTCTATTGAATTATTTTATTAAGAATTCGATAGTTTTAAATACTGGGGGCGGCTAAAAATTTTCTCCAAGATAATTTTTAGCCATTTTGTGAAAGTTGATGGCAAATCTTTTTGTCGTGAACAATGTATTTATGATTTTAGGCCGATGAAATTTTTATTACCTCGGCTTATAAAGGGAGTCTCCAATGCCTATAGAATTATCGAATCATGTATTGATTCGAGAATTTTTTATATATGGGTATTTAGAGACGTATTATTTTCCCAGTTGATTTTTTCGTAAGATCTACTGGTATAGATATTTCTATTGCCTATTAGGTTTTCGAAGCAATTTCTGCCTTGAAAAGCATATGTATAGGTACCATGTGTATTAGGTATGTAGAAATATATAATTTAACAATGATATTTCATTGATAAATTTTCATAGGCTAAATAATAAGTACGAAACTTTATCAAGTTCGTTCTTTTTATTATTTTGAGGAGATCTTAATCATTTCTAAGATCACTTTACCGCTGCTAGTCGAGAGTTATTAATCCAACTTTTGGCTAAAGTTACGTTTTTTATTTTGAAGATAAAAAAAACGTATTATTTTATTTAATTTTTCGAAGCTAATTTGTAGTTTCGAGAAAAAAAAGTACCGCAAAATTAATTCCTATAATAGGTATCAATTCTGTTTGTGAGTGGAAGCGTAGTAGGCAAAGTCGAGAACAGATTCTATTTAAGGATCTGTTTCCATTTCGCACCAGGAAAAAATTAAAAGTCATCAGAGTTTTAAATTTAGAGTTTCTAATTAGGATTAGATTCTATAAGATAGGATCTGATTCGTGTATAAAAACTCCCGATCCTCTTGCTACCATGTAGTGGCAGAGACACTACGAGTTTTGGTACTTGTATTAATGTTTGTTTTACTTCCAAGGGACTATAAAAATATCGTCGTCACACTCCTTTCACACACCTCTGTTCTCTCCTGTCGCGCAACAACGAATGTTGGCGACCTCCTCAGCCTAGTAACTTGTCTACCTACATTTCTTCAGTAGACGAGTTCCGAGCTCGCTCGCCAGGTGCGCATGAGATCGTGGGCGGAGCCCACGATACCAACTACTAACTTGTACTCAGAATCAAAGCTCTAGCTACCATAAAATGAGGTTGATTTCCGAGGGAAGAAATGACAAATTAGTTTAAAATACTGTAATACATTTGTGAGAAGATGAGGAAGAAATCAACGGATCGAGACGACTAAAAACATATGAAACGAACCTAAACTAAAAACGACATCAAACAGAGACTAGACACACACATTACGAACACATAAATAAAAACACAAGATTCACTAATTACGAACTTTTATTTCCACATTAAGAATAGTGGAGTTGTTAACAACACGAATATTAAAAAGCGACTAGAGGCGTATGATTACATAATATCACAGTCAGGTACAAAACACTAAAAATCACAGATCACAAAAATATATCGACAGTGTTGCCACCACAAATGATACGTGAGAATAATAGTCACGAGTATAATTTAATTTGCTATAATTCTCACACGCCTCCTCAAATTAAACTTATACGATTACGGTAAAATGGTAAAAACGAATTATTAAATTAATAAGGTCATTAAAAACACAAATGACAAAAGTCAACAAAAATACAAAAAGTTACGACAATAAATACTACATGAATGGTAAACATATACAATAAGTTACAACAACTTTAACATTTTACAAAATACATCAAATTTAGGCCTCGGGCAGCCCTTCGTAAAAACATCAGCCAACTGTCGCAAAGTTGACACGTATGAATACTTAAAGTCTAAATTTACGTGATTGCACACAAAACGGTACTTTACATCCACATGTTTTGATCTGCGTATGTTCCATTTTCCAGAGTGCAAGATAGCCAGACAACTCTGATTGTCTTCGTAAATTACAGCTCTGTCATCAATTTGAATGCAAAAGTCACCCAATAAATATTTCAACCAAATTGATTCAGTGGTAGCATCGCATATGGCGATCAACTCACTTTCAGTGCTAGACAGAGCTACTGTTGGTTGTTTCTTACTAGACCAGGACACCAGCAACCCATAAACAAAGACACAGTAACCCGAGATAGACCGTCTTGTGTTAACACAGTTACCCCAATCGGCATCCGAATATGTTTCGACTATATTGCCATTATTATTATGTTCATATGAATATATAAGTTTTTTGTCTTTAGTAGTCACTAAATATTTTAGAACTCTCAATAAATATTTGAAATGTTCATCTGTGGCATAACTGGAGAACTGGCTGAAGTACGATATTGCAAAGCAAATATCAGGCCGTGATCCTAGCATTAGGTACATCAAACATCCCACGAGCTGTTGATAGTTATTATTCAGCACACTATCACACGCATTGAGGTCCCTATCCAATTGGAGTTTGGGGTCAATAGGTGTGTAGGTAGGTGCACATTTATCAACACTGAACCGCCTAGCAACAGACTCGATGAGATTCTTCTGCTCGATCTCCAGTATGCCCTCTTCGCGACTGTAATTAATGTTTAAACCTAGATATTTATTAACTTTTCCAAGATTCTTACATTTGAATCTCTTATTAATTTTATTTTTGAAAAATATAATTTGTTCTTTATTATTGGAACTAATGAGAACGTCATCAACGTAAGTGAGTAGATAAACTATCGTTCCATCATGTTTATTTTTGAACACATACAAACAGTCATCAGCCATGCTTTGTACAAAGCCAAGTGACAACAGGAACTCATTAAATAGCTTATTCCACACTTTTGGCGACTGTTTAAGACCATATATCGACCTATTTAATTTTAGTACATTATTATATTTATCAACCTGCATTTCAATACCTTCAGGTATCTCGAGGTACACATCCTCAGAAAGAATACCGTTCAAGAACGCACTACAGATATCTATTTGTTCTATATAAAATTTTAATTTATTACTGACAGCCAAGAGGGTCCTCACAGTCGAAAGTTTCGCCACTGGCGCATATACTTCATTAAAATTGAAGCCTTTCTTCTGCTGGCAGCCTCTGGCAACTAACCTAGCCTTATATAAAACATTATTTTCATTATCATATTTTTTATTAAAGATCCAACGACACGTGATGGTAGGGGCGTCCTTTGGACGTTTGGTCACCTTCCAGGTCTGATTGGAGTTCAGGGCACTTATTTCAGATGAAATAGCCTCTTTCCACATCAGACTATCAGGTGCTGCACTCGCTTCCTCAAACGTCAAAGGAATGCCATCCTCAGCCAGGTATATATTTCCTGCTGCTTGATCACGTGCAGTCGCCTCCTGTGAAAGACAATCTAAATTTAAATCACCATCAACTTCAATATTTTCCAAGTTGGATTCAGTGACTTCTTTAAACAATTCATCATTTTTTGTATATTTATTGTATTCAGAGTTACTTATTGCACCTTCAAAGAACTCAACATCACGTGACAGACGTATCTCCTTAGTGCTTAAGTCCAACAACCTATAACTGCATGGTGAATAACCTACCATTATTAACTTTTCACTTTTACTCTTAAATTTGTCAGAGTCATGTTTGAACGATAACATATACGCATCACATCCAAACGTTTTTAATTTATTATAGTTATATTTTTCACCAAACCATCTCTCAAATGGAATAAAATCTTTATTTGTGGGGCATCTGTTTACGATATAGGCGGAGCACAATATGGCTTCCAACCAAAATATCTTCCCAAGACCACTCTCAAACAACAGTGTCCTTGCCCTCTCGCACAGTGTCCTGTTCATTCTCTCAGCTTTTCCATTCTGCTGAGGACAACCCCCAACAGTAGGTTCAACCACAATTCCCTTCTCAGTACAATATGACTGGAAGGTAGTATTCAAGTACTCTGTGCCGCGATCACAACGGAGTCTCTTTACATTATAGCCAAACTTATTCGAGACCATCTCGTGATATTCTTTAAATTTTGCAAAAGCTTCTGTCTTGTTCGCCAGCAGGTAAACACAACAAAAATTGGAATAATCGTCGATAAAAGTCATGAAATACTTAGCTCCTTTATATGCAGGAGGGTTAATAGGTCCACAGAGATCAGTATGAACCAACTCCAATGGCTTATTTGTTTTTCGTTCATGCCTTGGAAATGGTTTTCGACTCTGTTTCCTAATAACACAGGGCTCACACAGCAATCTGCGATTGGAGTCAACATTTGGTATTAAACCCCTACTTGACAACAATCTAACATCGTTCACATTCAGATGAGCAAGTCGTCTATGCCACACGAACAGTGGGCTCGATTCATCTCCCAACATCAGATTACAAGATTGACCTGACATTTTAACAAAGTCAATTGTGTACAAATCTGAGTCTACGCTAACACCAGTGGTAACCTTTTTTCCACTGCAGCGTTGGATGATATCAACAGACTCTTCCCGAAACAAAGTGTCAAATCCCAACTTGCTCATACGTTTAACCGAAAGCAGATTCTGCGGCAGCTCCCGAGCATACCTTACATTTTTCAGTTCGATTACAATTCCATTCAAAAGTTTTAATTTTACAGTACCCACCGACGTGACAGACAGAGAGACACCCTTCTTCGCAACACAGATACTATGTGGTCTGATCAAGTCTATATAATCACTGAACAAATTTATATCATTAATTATGTGAATTGTGCATCCACCGTCAACTATGAATGTGGTTCGAGGCATCAAACTTACATTTTCTTTTGCATTGCAAGAGTCATTAATTTTATTATTATCGTCATTATTCAATGTGAAGCTGTAACCCACTTCAGAGCAAACGTCATTAGCATTAAAATTTTCATTGCACATCTGTGCCGAGCTCCTATTACTATTATTGTTATTGGAACTTTGGTCATTAACTCGATTTTCACTGTTATTATTACTATTATTAGAATTATTATTATTATTACGATTTTTGACATAACAATTTCGGGCTATGTGCCCTATTTTGTTACAATAGTGACATTTCACATTAGAATGTCCACTGTCAGTACTATTATTACGACCACGTCCATTAAAATTATTACTATTATTATTATTTGAGCTCGAATTTTGATTATTATTATTAAAATTATTATTTCCAACTCGACTGTAACCACGACTATTATTATTATTTCAAGATCGACCACGATTAAAACGATTTCCATTACTACTATTACTAGAATTTCGTCGGACATTGTTGTAATTACCAAAATAAATGTTCTCCTCACCAGTGACAACCACTGATGAAGGTTTTTGTGATGTAGTGTTCAGAGTGTTACCTCGAACTGTCGATTTGCTATCAGAAGATAGCTCACACTGGAAGTTATTCAATTTCATGAAAACTCCATCCCAGGTGACGACTTCTGCATCTTCAATCACAACCTTAATTGGACGAAATTCCGCAGGTAATGACCTCAGCAATACCAAAATAAATTGTTTCGTGGTCGTTAAATCTCCTAATTCTGTTAAACGTCTACATCGAGAACAAAAATCCAACAAATATTTATGCAAATCAATACCAGACACATACCGTTTTGCGTACAAATCACCTCGTAAATCCATCAGCGTCTGGTCATTGCCGTTGTCGATGAGGTTCGTTAGGATATGAAACATCTCCTTCGCCGTCGTGTACGTTTGGATCATCTCTAGATACTTGTCAGTCACGTTGTTTGCTATCCATACTGTCTATTATACCAGTCAAAAAAGGAAAAATCTGGAAGCTTATGTAGATGCTTCATATGCCCCTGATGTGAGTAACACTGATGGTGACATTGTGGACATTGAAGTAGGCAAGTCAGTAATTGGTTACGTAATTTTTGCTAACGGTGATTTAGTTAGTTGGGCCGTTAGAAAACAACGACTTATGGCAGCATCCTCTACCGCTGTAGAACTAATAGCTTTGCATGACTCACTCGACGACCTGAGGCTAATTCGCCTTGCTCACTCGTTATTGCTCGGCGAAGAAGGTCCAATTGATATATTTGAGGATAATATTTCTGCAGAGCACGTCGCAAAAGGAGGGGAAAATAAAAGAATGAAAGCACTCATGGTCAAGTGTTATGACATTCTGGATGCTGTACAAAATAAAGAAATTCTGATTAAACGGGTTGCTACATCCAAACAGCAGGCAGACATTCTAACAAAAGCGTTAGACAGAAGGAAGCATCTTGAAGCCGCCTCGAAACTGCTCCTTGTTCCCGATATGTTTGACTCTCCCTAATGTTGTCGTTTAAATTAAAAAGATACTGTTCGCCACTGATGGCAGCTTTGTCTACGCCCATTTGGCCCCTTGACAGGTTAGGGATGATTTGTGTACCCATCGCTGCAGGGGAATCAACGTATTCGGAGTTTGGAAGCATCAATGGTGACAGTTCTCTGATTGTCGTTTGAGATCGATATTTAATGTATTCTAGTAGGTCTCCGATTGCCTGTAGTATATGTGTTACTTCGACGATTCAAACGTTTGTTGAATTGGTTTTGCCTTATTTTTTATTTTTTAATTAATTAAAGTTGCTATTTTTGTAACATGTATCTATTTTTAAATTTTATATTGCTCGTTAATTGAAAATTTTTGTGACTAATGGTAACACAACTGTGATAAAATGTTTTAATATTAGTTCGTTTTGTTGTCTAACTGAAACTATAGACATAATTTCATTTTCTGGTAACATAACTGTGATATATTTATAACGTAATTATTTTTGTATTTAAATGTCTAGTCAATTTTAAAATTTTCAGGCTGTATCAAATTTTTATTTCTTTTGTAAATTTAAACAACGTCATAATTTAGAAATAAATGTATTCTCTACGTAAAGAAATGTAGGGGGGTGTTGTTCAGTCACCTCTTCACTACACTCATACATTACCGCTACCTACGAGTGATGAACGGTAAATGTAATTCGATTCATTCTTTCGTATCTGTGGTTGTTCGTTTCACCTGTGGTATTCTACCCAGGCTTTGTCTATCTACTTTGGCATCATGGCCGTGTTATATGTTTAATGGGCATTAAACCTTTGTGACGAGAACAACGTTTGTTTTTTATTGAACTAGAAAATTAATCTCTCAAATGAAAGATCCTCATTGTTATTAATAGCCATTTTTAACAATCTCAACAACAACAAAAAATCAGAAACAGCATACCTACTACATATGAAATTGATACCTATTTCATTTATCGTGTGCTAAACAAGTCAGAAATATGAAAAACTTGTACTTGTGGCAGCACTATATCTTTAATTCAGATTCCAAATACGCTGGGACATTCGATTTTGGTATTCTCTGCAATTGGAAATCCTACTGACTGTTAAATTTGTTGAAATTTTTCAACAAAATTGTAAGAAATTGTCAAGGCTGAAAAATCATTACGGAAAATCATCTACTTTGTTCTGATTCAAACAAAATGAGTTGGAAAAATTATCAGAAATATATTTCAAAATGAAGAAATTTGAGATATTTAACAGACACCATCAATTTCTAATCACTTCAAACCTTTATAGGACAAATAATATACCTACTTGAATCTTTTACAATAACTACTTATTTCAGGCATTTTAAAAACAAAAAACGGCAAAATAAAAGCCAAATTTCCATAAATGTCATCCAATTGTTTATTTTCATTAATGTTCATATCATTTGAAATTTATTCTAAATTTGAAAAACATTTTCTCTGATCAAATAAAATAAAATAAATTTTCACTCAAAAAACGTATTTTAGCTCATTTAGGACTTGTTCAAGTTTTTATGGTAGTTCAAGAAGTTTTTTTCATATAACAAATCAGCGAACGATGAAACTATTTACCTAACAGCCGAATTTTTCAGTTTAAAAAAACCTTACTTCAAATTTTTCAAGAAAAAAGGAACTCTATCCAAAACTTATATTTTCACATTCTGAAAGTTCTTCAATTAATTTAAATCATTATTTGAACGTTTCACTCATTAATTTCAGACAATAAATTGGTATAGCGTTCTAATATTTCACTAGTATCTGCTTATATTGTTAGGAGTCATGAAAATATAACTCAATACAAATTTAGTTTTCACACAAAGTACCTTTTTTGAAAAGTAACGCCTGCATTGTTTGGCTTCAAGATTTTATCAGTTCTAGAAGTCCATTAAGCCATATAGTCACAGGTTTTGGTTAGAGATGGAAATTTTAGTTCATTTTGCAGATTTACTTTATTGAGTCTGCTTTACCAAAGTGAAATAGTTCACTGAACTAGTTCAGTTATTTCAATAGTTCAGTAAATTTTTCAACTCGATCACTTCAATCAGCTGATTCATGATTGGCTCATATCATTTAAATCAACTGATTTATTATATGATATTATGATCGACTCTTATTCATAAATTCATGCTAGAACTATTGGTTAATTGTTTGACTCACTCATCGACTGCTACTTACTTCAACTTCTGTTGTTCTACACTTCACCTACACTCGTTCACTAACTGATGTGAGGCGTACAGAACGAGGATCGAAAGAACTTGAGACTTGTGGTAATTTAGAGGTTTATTGCACGAATGAAAAATACATTATTAACAGAATACGAAATGGCGAAGCAACAGCAATGTACGATCGAAAGTAGTAGGGGAAAGCACTTCGTGGTGAGAGTGTACGTATGACATATATATAGTGATCGTGATGATGATGATGAAGAATGAGTGAAGGTGGGATTTCCGTTACAACACCCCCCTGAAATTTTATCGAATGAGTTCTTCATCATGTTTGACGCTGAAAGTAAACGAATTATTATTGTTTATACAAAAAATATTAATATCAAAAATGACATATGCGTAATAAAATATTTCAAAAAAAATAAAAATGTTGACATCGTATTATTTAAATATTATGGTAACTAAGTTTCAGAATAAAATTTTGTTTTGCTGTGCTTCGAGAATAATAAGGGTAAAATAAATAAATATATAAAAAATGGTAAAATACATGCAATAGTGGGTTAATATGTGATGCAGAATAATATATGGCATCGAAGAGAAAAAAAATAAAATAAATAAATGTATATAAAAAATAAAAATGGTAACATGCAAAAAAAATTTTCGTATACATTGATGACTAATACAAAATATATTCAGAAGTGTGCTCAAAAATATTCTCGAACATTTACGTTTATATAAGAAGAGAAGAAAAAAAGAGAAAAAAAAATAATCACGATAAAATAAATTAACAAAGGTTTATGAGGCACACGATCGTTTATCAGAAACGTTACGTTTAATAGGTATTATCTATGGTACATGACATGAAAAAAGATTATAGAATAATATTCATCGCATCGCTTCTTTATCTTTCGAGTATATCATTGTGTTTGAACTGGCGCTTACAATATAGAGGAACGTTTTCGACTTATCTTAATTTGCGGTCATGTAATGGATTTAATCTCTATTGTGTTGATTGTTGAAGGAATTACCT